>CAUYQU010086439.1:0-15178 GCA_963574635.1 Cheracebus regulus
TTTCTAAAATCTCTTCCTCTTTCTTTCTCTTTCATTTTTTTCTTTCTTTTGCAGTTTCTTTCTTTCTCCTTTTCTCTCTTTTTCTAAAATCTCTTCCTCTTCCTTTCTCTCTTTCATTCTTTTTATTCTAAAAAAATAAAAAAAAAAAATAATATACTGTAATAAAAGTTATGTGAATGTGGTCTCTCTGTCTCAAAATATCTTGAATGTAATATTTTTGGACCCCAGTTGACTTATGGTAACTGAAACTGGAAAGTGAAATCATGGGCAAAGGGGGCTACTGGTACTGGTGAGAAACAACTGAAGTTTGAGTGGCAGCTAGCCCCTGATTTAGTCTCAGAGTTGACTTCTCTGTTTACATCTGCTGGTAGGTGGCTAGGTGTAGTGTGCATTCCTAGAAGGACTATGAAAGTATTAGAGCCTTCACTGGTTCAGTCTTTTTAGAATTGCCAAAGAAGAGACAAGAAAGCTTCATTGTGTTGTTAATTTTGTGTATACAAGGAATTTTGCAAAAGTCCAGGCAAACAGTGTTCTTATGTATGAAACTTAAAAAAAAAAAATCAGAAATTGCTTATTGAATGAATGATGAATATTTGTGATATAATCAGGAGAGCATATTGTCCAGGTTAGTTTCCATGGCAGAAGAGGTAAGGCTGGAGATGAAGACAATCTGTGATCTGGAAATACTAGCAATGCATCGTCCACTATCTTAATAACTTTCCTTACTGGTGTTGAGGGCCTAAGAACCCATTTTTAGTATCCCCAGCTCTACTGGAGGAACTTTTATTCTTTGACATGTCACTAATTCCATACTTTACTATGGAGAATTGCCTGTTGAATCATACAAGTCATCAGCATATGACATTTCAAAGATAGATCTCCCACCCATTCATAATTTAATATTATGTATTAACTATAGGAAATTTGGAAAATAGATATTTAAAGGAAAAAAGAAATAATTCCACTTACTCAACTTGACCATTGTTAATATTTGGAACATATTGTAGCCTGTAGCCTTTTTTGATACATATTTAGTGTACATATATTAAAAGTATAATTGAAAGTAGTCCACCTCTGTTATTTTGTACTATTAAGATTAATATTTTAAAACAATATTTTTTCATATATCATTGCACATTCTTTTAAAGCAGGATTTATCAACCTGAACATTATTGACATTTTGGGCTGGATAAGTCTTTGTTATGAGGAGCTGTCCTGTGCTCTATAGGATATTTAGCAATATCCCTGTCCTCTACCTAGTATATGCCATTAGCATCTTTCAGGTTGTGACAGCCAAAAATGTCACATATTGTCAAGGTTGATTTTCCCTGGGGGGAAAAATCACCTGGGGTGAAAACCACTGTTCTAAAGTCACAGTTCTCAAACTGAAAAAATTTCAGTTTTCATAAGTCGAAAAACATTAAATAGTAAAAACAGTATATTTTCTAAAATTAAAAAAATAGAAGATCGTCATTGTTAGATTTTCCCAAATCTCTGTGTATCTGTCATAATAAAAGGCATTCACATTTAATCTGTTGCAAAATATTGGTTTAGCCGAAGAATATAAAGAAAATTATAGGCTTGGTGCTGTGGGTCATGCCTGTAATCCTAGCAATTTGGGAGGCTGAGGCAGGAGGATTGCTCTAGTCCAGGAGTTTAAGACCAGCTTGGGCAACATAGCAAGACCCTGTATCTACAAAAAAGAAAAAAATAAGCCAGGCATGATGATGTGCACCTGTAGTCTCAACCACTTTGGAGGCTGAGGTAGGAGGATCACTTAAGTCTGGGAGGTTGAGGCAGCAATGAGCCATGATTGTCCCACTGCACTCCAGCCTGGGTGGCAGAGTGGGACCCTGTCTCAGAAAAGAAAAAAAAAAAGCTTTGCACATAGATATTTATAAAAGGGAAGAGCATGTTAATGTCTTAGATAACTGTATATTCTTCTTTAATGCTGTATCAAAACTCAACAAGTGGAGGTTTCTTAAAGATTAGTTGCAATGTAGAATCTAAAACCATAACAATTTGTCATAGCTGATTACATTAAAATCTGTTAATCTATCTTAAGCTTTGGGTCTTTCACCCCATGCATTGTTTTATAACATCATACAGTGATCATTTGGAAACTACTGGTTCACCGAGTTTTTCAGATTCTCCAAATCTTGACACATTTCATTGTATATTATAAAAAGTCATATTTGTTGACACCACCACCAGTCTCATCAGAAAAGTCTCTACATTGGGAAGTGGTTATGTTCACCATGGTGAATACAATTTTTCCAAAATTCTTATTTTTACTTGAAAGTTTGAACTTTGTCATTGGCTACAAATACTGCCAGTTATTTTCCTTGAAGTGACAGACTCATCCTATTCATTTTTGAGAAATACTGCCAAATGCCCAAGTCTGAATAACCATAATTTTTCAGTAATTTCAAGTAAAAATGGTATTTCGTGAAAAAAGCCAGTTCAACTCAGAATACAAACTATTGCATACATATGGTATTGTTTTTCAGTAGGCAGTAAAAGTGTTTTATATGTACTTTCTATTTTGTCAAACAGGGTATTTAGATATGTACTCTGGTTGAAATTTGATAAAATTATTATTACTGCTTCATCAAGGCACTCCTAAGTGAATGTGGCATTTGTGTCTTATTGTGAATGAGTGGCAGTTAAGAATACATTGATGAATAGTACAATCTGCTGTCACCGCCCTAGCACCAAGGTACCAGTGGTTTTACTCACCGTTGCTTTTGCATTGGTGTACAGTTATCAGTACAGTTTCAACACAGTGAGAAAGGCAAATAACTTGTAGTGTTACTGTGAAAAGAGTTTTGACTTTGCAGACCTTCTGGGGTCCGTGGAACACACTTTGAGAACAACTGTTCTGATGTATGATATTATGATATCATATCCTTTCAAGTGTCTACATCAGAATTTTACCACTTCTGTCTTGTTTCTTCTATTTATTCTTTGCTTTTATCACAATCTTTGTAGCTAAATCTTTGTGGAAAAAAATTTTCCTTTAGAATAAAATCTTTAGAAGTGGAATTCTGAGTCAATGGGTATGAATATTTTTGTATTTTTAAGATATATTTGATATATATTACCCAGTTGTCCTCCAAGATGATTAAACCAACTTATTTACACTTGTGCCAATTTATTATGAGGCTGCATTGTGGCTATTGCTGGGCATTATTTTATCTTAACCAATTCAGTCAGAATATTGGCATTGTCTAAAAAGGGTATTATGACTACTCATACAACTGGCCTTGATTACTGGTGAGTCTGAATATTTTAAAGTTTCAGCCATTTTGTAGTCTTCTTTTAGACTGATTACAGTGCCACTGATGATGATGTAACTTTCTTTGTTAAAATAGTCACATTCTCCTAATTCCTTTTGAGATTATTCCCTAGGTACCCTGTTTGCATTTGGGTGTATGTCAGATTGCAGCCTCTGATTTAGAGTCCCTTTCTTAAAGAGGTAGTAAATGTGCCTAGTCTCCAAATTTCAGAATTTTGAGCCCCACCTTTTTGATTTTTGTTATATTTAAGGAGTATCACCTGTGCTTTTAACGTTTGTTCCAAGTTGACTTTCCTTGTAAACAGTATTTGAAAGGAAACTTTATATTACTATAATGTCTAGTAAGTCACGGGTTTTATGTGCTAGTTGTTTTTTTCTAGTATACCTTAAAATACATAATTATTAATCATTTCTCTAATGTCTAAAGTCATCCAGTGAGCTATGTTTACCACATGTTAGGAAGAGCAGGGGCTTTGGACTCAGACATCTTGGATTTGAATTCCACTCTGCCTCTAACTGGTGGTGTGCTCTTGGGCAGGTGAGTTTAATCTCTTTGTGCCTCAGTTTCCTCACTGGCAAAACAGGGATGTTAGAAGATGAACTCTTAGGTGCCTTACATTACTACTCTGTGACTCTGGTGTAAGAAGAAAGGGAAAGTTGAATATTTGTGGATTTCTTTCTCTGTTTCTGCTCAGGAATTAGAGACATTGTCTAGGGTTAGTATTTCAAAACCCTAGCTTTGTTAAACTCCATTGCTACTAGTCATCTGATTTTGGAGAAACTATTTCATTTTATGGGGCCCTAGCTATCTAGTTAGGGTGTTGCTGCTGCTTTAATACTTACTTTCTGTTTAATGTAAAGTGCTTCAAGCTTGGAGCTAAGGCAAGCCAGGACCTCACTTTTAACATGTTTAAAATGGGGATAATGTTTCTGTTCTACTTACCTCATTAGAGACATGGAAATTGAGATCATAGATAGATAAGTGGACTCAGCTTTCAGCAGAAGGGTACTAGGTAAAGACTGGGTGTCAGCAGAAGTAATGCCTGTAGATGTTATCCCTCCTATAGCTACTTCTGTAGTGAAGAGCAAAATTTGTATGACACTACCCCTCCTGTCTCTCCAGACCTAACCCTTCTCCCCTGCCTGCTGGTTTCAGGAAGTGCCATTGAACAGCAGTTTTGTGACCTTGGGCATATCACTCAACCTTAACTTATCCATGGGCCAAAAATTGGGAGATCTGGCAACTTTGCCTCTGTATTTCTCTATGGCAACAACTAGCTAGAGTTGAATGATGGCTTATCATTTAAAAATACAGATATATTCTTTTATATTTTTATCTTTTAAAAATATAGATATATTCTTGCACTTAATCTGGCAAGTCTGACTCATTTTCTTTGTTGCCTGGCCTCTGTTATATTTGTGAGGCTGGATTGCATCGTGGTAAGGAGCACAGTTTCTGGAATCAGATTACCTAGGTTCACATCCCAACAATGACTCGTGGTAGCTGTGTACCCCTTCATATTATGTAGTGTTTCTATAGTTTCATGTGAATTATAAGGCTACCAACAGCTCCTACTTCATGGGGTTGTTAAAAGGTTTGGAAGAGCCACTGCTTAGGACAGTTCTTGACCCACGGTGAGAACTTAACTGTTAGCTGTTGTTTGAGTTCAAATCGCATAATAATTAGCTGACATTTATCTAGCTTTTAATATGTACCAGGCAATGGTCCAAGTCTTTTACACAGATCTCTCTCATTAATCCTAACAGTAATACTCTGAAATAGGTAGTGGTGTTTTCTCAGTTTTATAGAATACAATTTAAAGAGGTTAAGTAACCTGTCTAAAGGCACACAGCTAGTAAGTGCTGACAACACTGAGAGCTGAACCTGTGTCCGTGTATCCTAATTCTGTGGGTTTTTTCTTACTGTTTTTTCCTGTGTCTTACTACATGGAGACTAAGCCTATGGTTTTGAATGCTGTGCTGTGGTATGCTGCCCCACATTGTATCCACTTCTAAAATATGCCTAATCACAGAAGTGGCTGGCTTGGGTAAATAGAGCTTAGTTTTGTAAGTGATTTGAGGAAAGAATGAATATAAAATCTCCAAATTTATATATGATGTTAGTTCCTTCAGGCAGTGAAATGCAAAATAGTAGGGGTTAAATAAACTACAGAAAACTCTTTTGGTCTGGGTGGGGTGAGTGAATAGAAAAATGGTAACTGAATTTCAGGGTGGGTACACATAAAGAAAGATAATTCAAACTATTTGTAGAATGACGTGCTCTGAGATATTTAATAAGGACTCACGAGTTATTTTAGGCTATTATTTGAAGGTTAAAAAGGCCAGCGAACATTTTATACCATTAGGATGACTATTATCAAAAAAAAAACAAAGAATAACAAGAGTTGGCAAGGATATGGAGAAATTAGAACTCTTGTACGTTGTTGGTGAGAATATAAAATGGGGCAGCCACTGTAGAAAACAGTATGGCAGTTCCTCAAAAATTTAAAAACAGAATTACCATATGGATCCAGCAATTTCACTTCTGGTTATATACCCAAAAGAATTAAAAGTAGGGACTCCAGCAGATATTCGTACACTAATGTTCATAGTGGCATTATTCACAATAGCTGAAAGGGAGAAGCAATCCAAGGGTCCATCAGTGGATGAATAAACAAAATGTAGTCTATACATAAGATGAAATGTTATTATTCAACCTTAAAAGAAATGAAATTCTGACATGCACTACAACATGGATGAACCTTGAAGACATTGTGCTAAGTGAATGCTGTTACTAGAGGGAGAATGGCAGTTGTTGGGGGAAGGGGTAGTTCTGGAGATATGGTGTGGTGATGGTTGCACAACAATGTGAAAATGTGAATGTAGTTAATGCCACAAAACTCTACACTTAAACGTAAGTAAAATCATTAAAATGAAAAAGTGTCCTAGAAAATGCTTTTCTTCCTTGCGTAAAGCTCCAGAACATCCTCATTTGGAATGCTAGGTGCTGTTCTGTCCTCTGCATGTTGGCAGAATGGATACAACTTAGTTTTAGGCTCCAGGCCCAGCTCCTTGGATTATTAGCAAGTCATTTTCTCTCTCTGATACGTGTCTAGAAAAAGGGCCTAATAATTCTTACCTCACAAGTGAGGATAAAATGAGATGTGTATGTGATTGAATTTCTATACAAATGTCAATTATTTCTCACTTTGAAAAAATAATGAAACAGACTTATTTTCCATCCACTGGTGTAGCTGGCTGTATGACACACAGACTATGCCTCTGTAACACGCTGCAGCTTCTTGGAGCTTAGGAGAGGTATGGTTAACACAAAAGATAAGGCCTTACACAGTACATTCACTGAAAAGGAATAAGTGGGCTGAGAAGAAAGCCAGGCTGAATGATTTTCCTTTAGCCTTCACAGTTTAAAAGAAAAAACAAAAAAGAAAAACTTTACCAATATAAAAGTAAAATTGCCATCTGCAAGAAATGACCTCTGCTAACCATTTTACATCTGTCTTTGTATGAATACGTTTGTTTATGTTTTTGTGTAATTGTATCATACTATTCACACTTTTAATGCTACCTAAAATAAGGTTCGAAAAATTAGGACAAGTTTGTGGATGATACTTCAGGGACACAAGGACATTTTGAGAGCTGTGTGCACTTAATATGTATCACACCAGGCTAAGAGCTTTTACAAACATTATCCCACTTACCACACACAACAAATGGAGAAAATACCAACTGGGAAATAGTTGGTATTTTCTCCATTTTACAATAAAAAAATTAGGGTAGAGGAGTAGAATAACCAGGACACATGAATGGTGAAACCAGAATTTGAATCCAGGTACTTCTATTCCAGAGCTTGCACTTTATAGTACCCTTCTCTCGCACCATCTTTGCTGCCTCTCAAAGATGAAACCCCAAGCTCTGTATCTAATCCCATTATGCTATTTGTTAAAAGAATGTTTTGAACAATTAATACAGTCACTAATACTTTATATTTTAGAACTTGTCCCATGTCAGTATAGACAGAGCTGCCTCATGCTTTTATTTATTTATTGAGGCTGCATCATACATATATAAATAGTAAACTTCCTTGCATTTTTTATTGTGAAATATATACAACATAAAATTTACTATTTTAACCATTTTAAGTGTACTTACTGTTCAGTGCTACTAATTACATTCGTGTTGTTCAACCATCACCACATCCATCTTTGAAATTGAATTTGCAAAACAGAAACTACCCATTAAACCATAACTCCCCATTCCTCTTTTCCCCCAGTCCCTGGCAACTCTCCTTCTACTTTGCCTCTGATTTGACCATTCCTCATATAAGCGAAATTGTACAATATTTGTCTTTTTGTGTCTGGCTTATTTTATTAAACAATAATTTTAACCAGACTTCTATTGATGGACATTTAAATTATTATCATTCTTTTGCTTTCAAACAATGGTAAGTTCTAGGAGCATTCGATCCAGAATTTCAGACTGCTTTCTCAGTCCTTTGCTTGGCTGGCTTTTGAGGAAACCCAAAGCAAATCCTATGCCAGCTTTTCTGAGCAATAAAATAAGAAGAATGTTAAATAATTACTTTTGTTATAGAGTGTTGTAAGGGCTTGCATGGTTTCTGCTTATAGCTCAGGACCCTTTGGGAAAGGGTACTTTTTAAGTATAAAGGTTTTCTGTAACTACAAAGCTTCTGCCACAATGTGATTATAGTACATTTTTTGATAAATTAGTGATTTTTAGTGCAGAACGAAACAACCCAAAAAACTAAAATCAGAGTATGTAGTTGTGTTCTCTTGGGGTTTTCAGATGAGTTGAAGGTAAGCAATTGTTTGTAAGGAAACCAGGCTTAGAAGGCCTGGCCTCTGCTTGTCTTTGCCTGGCACTGGCACTGGCACTGGCACTGCCACTGAGCAGAAAGGCCTAGCCTTCCCTAGAAGTCCCTACCTCAGGTGCCGCGGAGAGGCTGGGGCTGGGCTCCCTCTCCTGAGGCTGGCCCCATTCTCATCCAACTGCCAGGCCCATAGGGCTGGCTTAAAGGATCCGAAATGACCCTAAATATTCTTCACTTGGATTATTTGCAGGTCGGTCTCTCTGTGTGGAACTAAACATTAAAATTCTACCTTTCTGAACTAGGTGATTAAGGGAGACAACTGTAGAGCTTTTGCGTCTCAACTGACTTTCCCTTGTTTCACCAGCCCTCCTTTGCTTTATTGAGTCAGAGGCTTGGGCACAGCTGTTTAGCTCCCTCTGCTGGCTGAAAAGCAGCCTAACGGTTTCAGATTATACCTCAGTTTGTACTGGTGGTTTTCTGCCCATGCATACTTGAAAAGTGCTGTCTTTGCATAGGGCTCTTAATACCTTGCCTAAAGGAATGAGGGGTTGAGTGGTGGATGCGGGTGTGTTTAGCTTACATCTTCGGATGCTAACCTTGAGGGCAAAGTCAAGAAGCAGGTTTCATCACCGCGATAATTTTTGCCTCAGTGATTCCAATCTCCCACGGACTTGGGCTGTCATCATCATGTTAGTTACTAAGGACACATCATTTAAAATGATCCCAAGGCATTTAACAAATAGCCATGAATTTTGAATTACTGAGTACTTGGCAAAATGAAATCATCCTATAA
This sequence comes from Cheracebus regulus, assembly GCA_963574635.1. Taxonomy (NCBI): domain Eukaryota; kingdom Metazoa; phylum Chordata; class Mammalia; order Primates; family Pitheciidae; genus Cheracebus; species Cheracebus regulus. Next base: position 8,941 of record CAUYQU010086439.1, read on the forward strand.
ATGCCTAGAATGAACATGAAAGATAATTGCTGTCTGGGTGATGGGGATAACCTTAGGCTGAGAATGGTTATGAGTTGGGCACAAAAGTATAGATATTCTGGTTTCTTTTTTTTTTTAAATTTATTAAAGACAAGGTCTCACTGTGTTGCCCAGGCTGGTCCCCAACTCTTGAGCTCAAGTGATTCTCCCACCTTGACCTCCCAAAGTGTTAGGATTACATATCCTCCCACCTCAACCTCCCAAAGTGCTGGCGTGAGCCACTGGTTCTGGGAGATACTCTGTTTTTGTTGTTGCTTTCGTTGTTTGTTTTGAGACAAAGTCTTGCTCTGTCACCCAGGTTGGAGTGTAGTGGCGCAATCTCTGCTCATTGCAGCCTCCGCCTCCAGAGTTCAAGTGATTCTCCTGCCTCATCCTCCCCAGTAGCTGGGACTACAGGCACACAATATTCTGTTTTTACTTAAGCTGCTTCATTTCAGGAGAGACTGTGCTTCCTGGCATAGGTCTCAGTGAGCTGTGAGTATCCCAGCCCATCCTGCAGAGTCTTGTTTTCTTTTTTCTTTTTCTATCATGAACATTCAAGATAATCCAAAACTCTTTTTTTATAAGAAAATGTTTTTGAAGTCTTTATTTGCAAAAGGTTTACAAACAAATAATACCCTCTGTTTTGCAAATAATGTTTTGTTTAAAAAAGACCACCCAGTTATAGCACTGTAATATCATGAATAAAGAATGTACAAGGGAGACAAACCAATGTAACATTTGGAGATTTGCTAATATTACTGATTGTAAATGTAGGTAACACACATTATAACTTGTAGTCCATCATTTCAAGGTAGAGTTAATGATTACTGAAAAGTCTTCCTACACATGCTCTGGTCTGGTCACATATTCTGCATGGCTAAATATTTCACAGTGTCTTTTGTCAATATATATAAAATAGATTGCAAAGATATGCACAAAAAAATAAGCATTACACTCCTCAGGTAATTTTATTTTATATATATATATATATATATATATATATATATATATATATATGAATATATGTATATATTTTGTATTTTGTTGTTTTGTACCAAATCTCTCCATTATTTACTTTTGTAGCAACTATGAAAGCACAATTTTTATTTTCTAATTTGATTTGGTACAAAATATACTTAAAGACTTGTTATCTTTGGATTTTAATAAAGTTGATTTGTGTAACCAACAAATCAATAGCATCATAAGTATGGCTACAAAATAAAAAAAAAGTGTAAACAGTGATGGAATAAAAATAAGCAGATCAAGGGAAGTGTGCTATCATAAAATAACTGTAGCTTCAACATCCTGAGTACCAGTTTCCTGGCAGATACTAAACGTCCAGTCACAAGGGATTTTTCCTGAAGGGTGTAAAGCTGGTTTGAAAATTCTTCAGTCACAGAGCAGCCTACACATGCCAATTAGAAACTGACAGACAGCTATGCTTGGAAGATTAAACCCTACGTTCAGAAACAGCAGTTACTAAGCTCCTCAGTAGTTTCTTTTCTTTTTTTTTTTTTTTTTTTTTTTTTAGTTTTGCTGAATTGACAGCACAATGAATGTGCTATATTCTGTGGGTCAAAACCAAGTAAATACTGTGTAAAGTTGGCGGATGATCATTTTTCCAGCTAAGATCAAGAAAAAAACATAATTTCTGATAAAACAGATTTTGAGTCAGAATCAATCTCTAAAGTGCAAAATTGATGGTCCACAATCTCAAATAGCTAAAACTCCTGCAGAATGGAAGGGAGAGACATGAAACAGGGAAATAAATTACAGTCAGTGCTAGTTAATTTAGGAAAAGGGAAAAATGAACCACACTCAAGTAGGTAAAGTTTATCAAAATATTCAATGATGCAGCTTTCCCCACTGTCTGTCACACATGCTTGCTAACAAGTATATTAAGGCCAATTTAACCTGAATGCATTTTTAAATTAAGATCTGAGATAGGAACGGTCATGCTTAGTATGGAAAGGTAGACAATAAAATGGGCCATGAAAGGGGCAGGGGAAAGGCACTGTTTATTGTTCAAGGGATTCAACCAGAGATAAAACCTATGTACAAGCATGTGTGTAGCTTTAAATAAAATTAAAATAAAAGGCCTATTTCATGCTTGTTGGCTTCCTCTTCGTATGCATTCCCTGTGCCATTCTGTACATAGGATGAACCAGAACCAAGGCTGTACAAATGACCATAATATTTGGCATCATCAATATGATCTCCAAAGAACATTTCTCTCATTTTGAAAAAGGCCATTCCTATGAGCAATGCATCAGATCCTGCCTGATGTTGTGGTCCTGTCCATTCCAGCTCTAACTGTTCTGCCACTTCCTGTAATCCGCCTTTGAGATTTTTGCAGCTCTTCATGAGATACTTCACATCATAAATGACAGGAAAAAAAACAACTGAAGGATCTCAAAAAGTCAAGTTCTTCTTCAGGCAAGTTAGAGTTGGTCAGGATTTTGCTTAAATAGCCAAAGTCATAACCACTCTGAAATGACAACCATTTGACCCCTTCACAGAGAGCCACTCCTGAAGTCATAAGAAGTTCTGTGAAGTACTGGGTCTCAATTCCTTCCTCCTCATGTTTTTTAAACTGGATACCAGATGTTGTTAGTAGCTCTATAGAGTCTTGGGCATACATGTCTTCCGTCAAATTAAATTTAAAATTCAACTGCCATGTTGAAGTTCCTGGAGGGTATTCTTGCTCATTCATAAATGTCAGTTCTAGCTGAATTATCCTTAACAAGTCTACATTACATTGCAGTAGTTGGTATTGATAGTCAGCATTGCTCCTGAATTCTCCAATGGGTCTTGCAACCACACCTGGAAATTCGGTTCCACAGCAACGTAATTCTATTTTCGGATAACTTGACGAACTTTCTTCATCCAAGCTGCAAGCTCAAACTTCACAAATTCTTTGGCCATGATCTACAGTTGCTGCTGGCATAGTGAGGGCACAAGGGAGTCTAGATGCCAAGCATCAAAATGTTATACTTGATTGAAGATTTGTTTCATAAAATATTGTATTCTTTATTTATGTACTTGTGTCGCTGAGCTTGCGCTCCTCCTCCTCGCCATAGAGACAGCACCAGGCGGCGGTAGCGGCGGTGGCAGTGGGTGTCCCATAGGCACCTCTCGCCCAGCAATGGGGAAAGGCGAGCAGGATCTGCACCGCACAGCACGGTGCTGCGCTGTCACTTTTCGCCTGAAACTATTACAGAAATGTTCACCTGGGCTCAGACCTGTAATCCCAGCATTTTGGGAGGCCAAGACCGGCCGATCACTTGAAGTCAGAGTTGAAGACCAGCCTCGGCAACATGGTGAAATCTAGTCTCTCAAAAAAATACAAAAAATTAGACGAATGTGGTGGTGCGCGCCTGTAGTCCCAGCTACTCAGGCAGCTGAGGCAGGAAAATCAGTTGAACCTGGAAAGCAGAGGCTGCAGTGAGCCGAGATCGTGCCACTGCACTCCAGCCTGGGCAACAGAGTGAGACTCTCAAAAAGAAAAGAAAAAATTGTTCAAGCATACACAAAAGTAGAATAGTATAGTGTATGCATCTAGAGCAATTGTCCACATTTTATTAATCATCTATCCCTTTACTTTTTTTCTGGAACGTTTTAGAGGTAATTCCTGACATGCTCCGTTTCACCTACCTCAGTATGCATCCCTAATTGTAAGGATTTCTTTCTTTTTTTAACATAACCACAATACCATTATCATACCTAAGAGATGTAACAATACTTCCGTAATATCATGAACTATTTAAACAAAGTAGAGAGATACCAATCGGATTTGACAAAATGTTGATGATTTGTTAAATTTACTTCCAATCTATTATTATTTTATACTGGTAGAAGGATTTACTTATGAAGTTTTGTTTTTAAGACTTTATTTGTTTTAGAGAAGTTTCAGGTTCACAGCAAAATCAAGAGAAAGATACGGAGGTTTTCCATGTACCCCTTATTCCCACACCTGCATAGCCTCCTCATTGTCAGCATCTTCCACCAGAGTTGTGTGTTTGTTAAAACTGATAAACATGCACTGACATACCATAATCACCCAGAGTCCCAATGTTCAAAAGTGAACATTAGGGTTCATGTTTGGTATTGTATAGTCTGTGGGTTTGGACAAATGTAATGACTTGTATCCATCATTACAATATCATACAGAGAACACCAAAAGCATTGGCAACAAAAGCCAAAATAGACAAATGGGACCTAATTAAACTCCAGAGCTTCAGTACAGCAAAAGAAACAGTCATTAGAGTGAACCAGCAACCAACAGAATGGAAAAAAATTTTTGCAATCCACCCATCTTACAAAGGGCTAATATCCAGAATCTACAAAGAACTAAAACAGATTTACAAGAAAAAAACAAACCCATCCAAAATTAGAAGGATATGAACAGACACTTTTCAAAAGAAGACATATGTGAGGCTAAAAAACATAGGAAAAACTTGTCATCATCACTGATTATTAGAGAAATGCAAATCAAACCACATTGAGATGCCACCAGTTAGAATGGCGATCATTAAAAAATTTGGAGACAACAGATGCTGGAGAGGTTGTGGAGAAATAGGAACACTTTTACACGGTTGGTGGGAGTGTAAACTAGTTCAACCATTGTGGAAGACAGTGTGGCGCTTCCTCAAGGACCTAGAAATAGAAATTCCATTTGACCCGGCAATCCCATTACTGGATATATACCCAAAGGATTATAAATCATTCTATTATAAAGGCACATGCACACATATGTTCATAGCGGCACTGTTTACAATAGCAAAGACCTGGAACCAACTCAAATGTCCATCGACGATAGACTGGACAAAGAAAATGTAGCACGTATACACCATGGTATACTATGCAGCCATAAAACACGATGAGTTCGTGTCCTTCGTAGGGACATGGATGAATCTGGAAACCATCATTCTCAGCAGACTGACACAAGAACAGAAAATCAGACACCGCATGTTCTCACTCATAGGCTGATGTTGAACAATGAGAACACATGGACACAGGGAGGGGAGCATCACACACTGGGGTCTGTGGGGGAGCCAAGGGAGGGACAGTGGGGTGGGGGTGGGGAGGTCAGGAAGGGATAATATGGGGAGAAATACCAGACGTAGGTGACAGGGGATGGAGGCAGCAAACCACATTGCCATGTGTGTACCTATGCAACAATCCTGCATGATCTGCACATGTACCCCAGAACCTAAAGTACAATAAAAAATAATATAATAAAAAATTTTAAAAATACACTATCCGGAGAGATCCAAGATGGCCGTGTGGCAGCAGCTCAGGATTGTAGCTCCCAGTGAAGGCGCAGAGAGCAAGTGGATGCCGCAATTGCAGACGAATTTTTGATGCCCACAGACTGGGAGATTCCTGGCAAAGGAGCCACACTGGTCGCCAGCGCGACTCTTTTGGCCGGCGCGGCGCTTCTCGGTGCAGAGTGTGCGGGACTGGATGCCCTTTTGGTCGGGCTAGGCCGGTCCCGTCCCCACGGGGGGAGCAGCGATTGGAAGCGCTGAGGACTGAGATCAAGCACAGCTGAATCCAGGAAGGCCCAGCTCTGTTGGGGAGGGGCGCCCCCCGAAGGAAAACTGAGAAACAGAGAAGACTTCATCACCAACAAGCCAGAGGTCCACTCAGAGACCCAATCTGGAGGTCGGCAATTACAGGGATGACAGATGGATAAATCCACAAAAATGGGAGGAGACCGGTGCAAAAAGGCTGAGAACAGCCGAAGTCAGAATGCCTCTCCTCCTACCGGGGATCACAGCTCCTCATCAGCAAGAGAACAGGTCTTGACGGAGGATGGGTGTGGTGAACTCACAGAATCAGGCTTCAGAAGGCGGATGGTAGGAAACTTCTGTGAGCTAAAGGAACATGTTCTGACCCAATGCAAGGAAACTGAGAACCTTGAGGGAAGATTTGACGAAGTGTTAACGAGAATGGACAACTTAGAGAAGAATATAAGTGAATTGACGGAGCTGAAAAACACAACACGAGAACTTCGCGAAGCATGCACAAGTTTCAACAGCCGAATTGACCAAGCAGAAGAAAGGATATCAGAGGCTGAAGATCAACTCAATGAAATAAAACAAGAAGGCAAGATGACAGAAAAAAGGGTAAAAAGGAATGAACAAAGTCTCCAAGAAAAATGGGACTATGTGAAAAGACCTAATCTACGTTTGATAGGTGTACCTGAATGTGA
>CAUYQU010086440.1:0-25869 GCA_963574635.1 Cheracebus regulus
GTCAGTTTGCTGAGAATGATGGTTTCATGATGGTTTCTATGTTCATCCATGTCCCTACAAAGGACACGAACTCATCGTTTTTTATGGCTGCATAGTATTCCATGGTGTATATGTGCCACATTTTCCCTGTCCAGTCTATCAGTACAATGTTTTTAACGCTTGCAATGTCCCAAGCACCTTCCAAAGGACTTTAAGTGTTGTGTGCATTTAACTCATTTAATGCACACAGCATTAGCCAATGAAAGATACATGATCAGAACCCCATTTGACAGATGAAAAAACTAAGACCCAGAGAGGCTGGGTAAGCTGTCCAAGATCACCCAGGTATGTGCCAGAGTGGGATTTGGACCCAGGCAACCTGAGCTCAGAGGCCAAAATTTGAATCGTTTCACAATACCATATCTAATGCATCAAAAAACTTTTAAGTCTTACATATATCATTATGTCAATGTCAATGTCATTTCCTTTCTTCCTTCCTTCTCTTTTCTTTTCTTTTCTTTTCTTTTTTTTTTTTGGAGGCAGGGTCTCACTATGTCACCCAGGCTGGAATGCAGTGGCACAATCGATCTTGGCTCACTGCAGCCTCATCCTCCCTGGCTCAAGCAATCCTCCCACCTCAGCCTCCTGAGTAGCTAAGACCACAGGTGCATGCCACCATGCCCAGGTAATTTTTGTATCTGTTATGGAGACAGGTTTTGCCATGTTGCCCAGGCTGGTCCGGAGTTGCACCCAGCCGCATGTCATTTCTGAATTGCACTCTATGCAAATAAGTCAACAATTTTAAACCATAGGGAAAATTAATAAATGAATATTTTCTTTATTCACATTAATTTCAAATTCAGGAAGGATTGAAGAAAGACATGGCAGAGAATGCCCATGAGATGCCCAGATTTGTCGTTACCAGCTCCTGGAAGTGGTAGTAGAAGTGAAATGTGGTGAGTAGAAAATGTAGGGGAGGATTCTGGGTCAGAAAGTCAAGTACCAGAAAAACTGGCAGGGCCATGACAAGAAAAAAGCCAAACAATGCCTGAGCTTCTACACCAGCCTGGGTTCCAAATGAATGACCGAGTGGAACAGAAACAATAAAACACCACACTGTTGAGTACCGGATTCTTCCCACAAAACCGCCAACAAACAAAACTACCCCTGTGCACTCGAGTTTATCCTCCCTTTAGAGAAGGGTGTTATCTGACTCTGTGGTGAAGTATACTTGTTAGTCTTTTACAAGCTGTCATTGAAGACTGGCTAGGTCTCCATCCAATATCTATGTGCCCTTGGGGGAGGTGTCAGAAGAATGAGCAGTAATGCATTGTAGACAGTTAAAGTTTATCCTTACCATGCACAAGAATTCATTCCAGCTCATGACTGAACTGCCAGCTGTTTGAGAAGATGAGGAAATGATTTCTCATGGTAGTTATGATCATTGTTTCCTTAACCTGGAAAAACTCACCCCTCCTAAACACTTCCCACACTACGATAGAAAATAAAGACTATGCCAATGGGTCATTTCCTGGCAGTTATGTACTCACAGATAGTTAATTATACCACCAGCTGGATGCCAGTGGATTTGCTGGAATAAAATAGGTTAGGCTGCTGTAACATCCCCCCGCCACACACACACATCTCGGTGACTTAACCTGAGGGCTTATTCGAGGCTCACAGACCATGTGCAGTGTGAATTACAGGTTTCGTGGGTGATGGGAATGCTCTTCTCATTGCAACCATCCAAGGACTCTGATGGGCTGACGGAGGGTCCCCTAGGTAAATGTTTCCATGATGCCAAAAGGATGAGAACAGAATTGTGCACAGGCTCTTTATGTTGCCTCCTGGAAGTCTCATTTAACTCCTACCCACATTTCATTGGCCAAAGCAAGTGGTATGATATGCTTATTTTTAAAAAACACAACAAAATACAAACTTAGGTTGTGTCTTAGCCCATGCAGCTGGGTAATTTATTCAAAAAAAAGGAAGTTTTTTTTTGGCTCACAGTTCTGGTGACTGGGAGGTTCAAGACTGTGCAGCTGCATCTGGTGAGGCCCTCAGGCTGCTTCCGCTCATGGCAGAAAGTGGAAGGGGGCAGGTGTGTGCAAAGACATAACGTGGCAAGAGAGGAAGCAGGAGAGAGAAACCAAGGAAGCCAGACTTTTTTTAGCAACCCACTCTTGCAGGCTGTACACCTGTAGTGCCAGCTACTCAGAAGGCTGAGGTGGGAGGATCACTTGAGTCCAGAAATGAAAGACCAGGCTGGGCAACACAGTGAGACTGTATCATTAACAAACAAACAAACAAACAAACACCACTCTGATGGGAACTAATTCATTCTCTGGAGAAAGAACACTCACAGGCTCCTTTGGTAGGGCATTAATCTATTCAGCAGAGATCCTACTAGGCCCCACCTCCAATATAACCATGTTGGGGGTCAAATTTCAACTTGAGTTTTGGTGGGGAGAGACCACATCCAAACCAGAGCAGTATGTGCCCAGGAAGAAGGAAGACTGAACTATTCACATAAGTGTAGCCCTAATGGCTATGACGTTGAGTAAATGGCATTGAGTAAAGGAAATTGGATGTTAGAATATGGAAGCATTGGCCAGGCACAGTGGCTCATGCTTGTAATCTCAGCACTGTGGGAGGCCGAAGCAGGCAGATCATGAGGTCAGGAGCTCGAGACCAGCCTGGCCAACACGGTGAAACCCCATCTGTACTAAAAATGCAAAAATTAGCTGGGCGTGGTGGTACACACCTGTAGTCCCAGCTACTCTGGAGGCTGAGGCAGGAGAATCACTTGAACCTGGGAGGCAGAGGTTGCAGTGAGCTGAGATCATGCCACTGCACTCCAGCCTGGGCGACAGAGTGAGACTCCACCTCAAAAAAAAAAAAAAAAAAAGAGGAATAGTATGGAGGAAGCATGGGGGTCACCAAAAACGGCCCTTTTTTTAACTTTGTGCATCTCGGACTAAAGATCCCCATAAAGTGGACTCAAGAATGATCACAGGTGTTAAAAATAATTAATTAGGGGTAGGCACATTGGCTTACACCTATAATCCCAGCACTTCGGGAGACCAAGGCGGGTGGATCACTTGAGGTCAGGAGTTCTAGGTCAGCCTGGCCAATATGGAGAAACCCCATCTCTACTAAAATTACAAAATTGTGGGGTGTGGTGGTGCAAGCCTGTAATCTCAGCTACTCGAGAGGCTGAGGCAGAAGAATCACTTGAACCTGGGAGGCAGAGGTTGCAGTGAACGGAGATCACACCATTGCACTCCAGCCTGGGCAGCAAGAGTGAAACTCCATCTCAAAAATAATAATAATAATAATTAATTAACTAGGAGGCCATTAGGTTGGGGTTGCTCCCATGCCCTGGGTTCCTAGGTGAGCAATCCAGAACCCAACTCAATGTCAGTGGTTGCCTTAACCAATCAGAAACCACCAACCAACCTCTAACCAGGGACTTTTCACTGGAATAATCCAAATGAGGCTATTACTGTACTTTGACAAATCAAGTATTTTTTTTTTTTTTGTCTTGCTTCTGAGTGAGCTGGTCTCTTAAAAGACTTCTCCCCTACCCCTTTGCCGGAGCCCCAGACTGCCCAAGGTCTGGAGCTCCCTGTTCATGAATAAGACAAATAAACTCTTTAAGATTTTAAAATGCCTCAGTTTATCTTTTCGCATTGGTAATGTTTTAGTAGGTATAGGTGCATGTGGGAAAAGGGCTGGATGGAGCTGGCAGTGAGTGACCAAGGACTACAGAGTCAAGAACAACAGAAACCTACCATGCTGTTGTGGTACCCTGCTTTTTGCCAGCTAAAACGGACTCTCCTTTTCCCTGACTAGAAGCTCTTCAGGCTTTATGTTAGCCTTTTTGAGCTGAACGGACTGCATCTTGGCTTCTGAATTTTAGTGACCTTCTCCCCATTAAGTATGTAACTATAGTATAAAGCAAGGTCAGACTGACTCTGGGCACCCAGAAATGCCTTTATTGATAAGAGGCCGAGTAAAGTGGTATCAGCAGAGCCTGGAAATGCAGCTTCAGTGAGTGCCCAGAGCCCGCCTTATCTATAAGTTGTATGTCTTCCATGACAGCTGTACTCCTCACACTGGCACTGTTTTATTTCTTATGTATCAGTTTTTCTTTTTAACTTTTTGCTTACTCTGCCTTTGTGAAAACTTTGTTTCAGCTAGGTTCCCCCTTCCTGTTAAAACTAGTGTATGAAAGACCACCTAATTTTTTCTTCGGGGCCGAGGGAATTTTGGGCGTTAGCCACTGTCATTCTCCGGCTTAATAAAGGACTCATAATTCATCCTCAGAGTGTGGCGCATTCCTTGACTCACTCGGGTACAACACTGTTACCAGTTTAAGAACTTGCAACTGAATCTTGAAGTTGCCAGATACCTGTGGGTCCAGAGGTCACAGGGACAGTGGTATATTTGAATTTTAGGAAGAGAAAATATTCGAGACTATTTTGCTGACAGTCCTGTGACTCTTTATGAACATCCAGTAATAAAGAAAATAATCTTATGCAAAGATGAATGCTCAGCCCTGGCAGATCTTGAGATCTGGTTACAACCTCTCTACATGGGACCTCATGGTTTTGGCCTTGATCTCCGACTCATTGAGTACCCACAGTCCCTGGTGTTCTCTATGCCAAGCCACTGACACAAAATGACCTTTCATTCATGACAAAATTTAACTAATGCTTCTTGTGAAATAAAGCAGCAGGCAGGACCAGAAATATGGAAAGAAAAATGAGAGGGTTATGTTCATGGCATTAGCACATCCCCTCACCCCAGGCTTTTCCCAAAAAGAGGATGCTGTCTGTAGGAACTGGGTTTCTCTATAAAATGGGCACACTGGCAGGGCACCATGGCTCATGCCTGTAATCCCAGCACTTTGGGAGGCCGAGGCAGGTGGATCACCTGAGGTCATGAGTTCAAGACCAGCCTGACCAATATGATGAAACCCTGTCTCTTCTAAAAATACAAAAATTAGCCAGGCATGGTGGCACCACCTGTAATCCCAGCTACTTGGGAAGCTGAGACAGGAGAATTGCTTGAACCTGGGACGTGGAGGTTGCAGTGAGCCGAGATCGCGCCACTGCACTCCAGCCTGGGCAACAGAGTGAGAGTCCATTTGAAAAAAAACAGTGAGAACACTATTGCATCTGAGAAGCTGTTGAATCATCATCCACACCAAGCCTCATTTGCACTCTGCAACCCCACTGGAAAGTGTAAAGTACACTTTAAATCTCAAAACAAACAAGGACTCCAACTGATTGATAAGAGAGCCAAGCAGATTAACAGCTCTAAGAGGATGCAAAGCACCTGTTTGCGTCTTGGCACAAGTGTCATTTTAATGAGGCACAAATTCAACGTCTTCAGTCATGTTACAACAGAACATAGAAGCGATGCCTGTGAGTTTGTTTGCAATGCAGAATCTCAGGCCCCACCCTGACTTGCTAAATGAGAACCTGCAATTGACAATGTCCCCAGATGATATGCAACCACATTAAAATCTGAGAGAACTTTTTCTCCAGAGTTTTAGACCTCTGTGAAAGAAGTCATTGCTACTGCCTTCTATTGAACAGAGCAAAGGACAATCCAGTCTCCTCCCAGCCTGCCTTCTGTCTCTGTAACAGTCAAATTAGCATCAACCGCCCAAGTATTAAATCATCTTCCTCCAAGCCTTTATAAAACAATGTGTGTATATGAATGAAACTGTACTTAAAAAGGATAAGTTCATTTCAGTGTGTCCCTGTAGCTCCTAAAATTACATTTTTTAAAAAAATAAGTTTTAAATGCTTACTTCCATAAACAATATACTTATATCTCCCAGACGATCAATTTTGCCTTGAACTTTGATTCACTGGATGCCCACGGTCCCTGATATGCTCCATGCCAGGCCACTGGCACAAAATGACCTTTCATTCCTGACAAAATTTAACTAATGGAATCTTGTGAAATAAAGCAGCAGGCAGGACCAGAAATATGGGAGGAAAAATGAGAGGGATGTGTTTATGGCATTGATGCACCCCCGCCCCCAGACTTTTCCCAAAAAGAAGATGTTGTCTATATGGACTGGGTTTCTCTGTAAATTGATCATTTTATTTCTAACTCTCTTTTCTTTCCCCATCACCATTCTGTCAGAGGCATGTGAACCAGAGCAACTCCATCTTGAATAGGAGCCGGCTAAGACGGCTGAAACCTACAGGGTTGCATTCCCAGATGGTGAAGGCATTCTAAGTCACAGGATGAGATAGGAGGTCAGCACAAAGTATAGGTCATAAAGACCTTGCTTATAAAACAGCTTGCAATAAAGAGGCCAGCTAAAACCCACCAATACCAAGATGGCCACGAGAGTGACCTCTGGTCGTCCTCACTGCTACCCTCCCACCAGTGCTATGACAGTCTACAGATGCCATGGCTACGTCAGGAAGTTACCCTATATGGTCTAGAAAAGAAAGGCATGAATAATCCACCCCTTGATTAGCATATCATTAAGAAATAACCATAAAAATGGGCAACCAGCAGCCCTCTGGGATGCTCTGTCTGTGGAGTAGCCATTCTTTCATTCCTTTACTTTCCTAATAAACTTGCTTTACTTTGCTCTGCGGACTCACATGCAAGAACTCTTTCTTGCATGAGATGCAAGAACCCTCTCTTGGGGTCTGGATTGGGACCCCTTTCCTGTAACAATTGGCTAAGTACCACATAGGTTAGATGGCCATTTACATAGCATTATGTCTGTTGACAGGAATTCCATGGGATGTTGTGGTTTTGTTCTGCTCTGTTTTGTTTGAGACTAGCTGGGAAGTCTGGAGTATGTCCTGCTTGAGTCCATTCATCTGGGTTGGTCTAGTGCCTGTGTCTGAGGGAGACAGCAGAAGGCTGAGATGGCACCGGGGGAGAAAGCTGATGTGACCCACTCTCTATTTTTTATAAGGTATGAACCATCACGCTTTACCTTAAAATGCTAACGTTCAATAGCGGAGTGGTTTTCTTTGAAGGTTAAGTTTTATTGTGCTATGGGAAATGTCATCATGATGTATGTATCAATTCCATCTCATCTGCTTTGGGAATTTAAATGAAGCAAGTATATAGATGTTGTACTCAAACTCATGGAGGCTGCATTTAAATAAATACTTTGGGGCTGGGCGCGGTGGCTTAGCCTGTAATTCCAGCACTTTGGGAGGCGGAGGCTGGGGGGATTGCTTGAGCCCAGGAGTTAGAGACCAGTCTGGGCAACATACAAATACCTCATCTCTACAAAAAAAAATTTTTAAAATTAGCTGAGCATAATGGCACATGCCTGTATAGATACTTGGGAGGCTGAGATGGGAGGATCACCTGAGCCTGGGAGATCGAGGCTGTAGTGAGCTGGGATCACACCACTGCACTCCAGCTTGGGCCACAGAGCGAGAACCTGCCAAATGAAAAGATACTTTGCCTTTCATTAGCACTTACTTCTTAATCTCAAGAATCTCCTCTCGGCCCTCAAAAGGTAAAATTGATAATGATGGGGTTCAAGACACACTACCCCAAAACATGGCACCTTGGCATTGGAGACCGCAGCAACAGGAAGGTCCTTCTCATCTTCCTCTTGCTCTTCTCCCCTGAAGCAGCCCGTAGCAACAGGAAAATTCTCCGAACCTTCCCCTGAAGGCAGACCTAAGAACGTTATTCAAGAGGCGCCCTCCCTCTATCCAGGCAAAGGAACATCCTTATCTCTGAAGACACAGGACCACAGAGAGGAGTGTAAACAGGCCCTGCCGAGTTCCCCACACTGCGTTACCACCAGACCGTACTTGTTTTTTATTCAATTGTGTTTCTCCATCATCTACTTCTTCATCAAAATGAACATGAAAAATACACAGATCTACTGGTTTCTTTGGGTGTTTCCTTATAAAGTCTCCTGTATCATGTAAAACTTATATCAAATACACTTGCATGATTTTCTCTTATTAATCCGCCTTTTTTTTCTCATCAAGGTCTCAGCCATGATGGGAAGGAAAAATATGCCTTTTTCTCTACAGTACAGTTGATGCGAATGTATGTTTCAATATTACTGGTGGCATCCCAGAAACTGTGTTCTCTTGAGGGTTCCCAACAGCCTTTAAATAATCCCTAGTAAAACAGCAGAAAGAGCATTTCCAGGTGGCAACGGGGCTGGAAATGATATGACGTTTGTACGTGATGAAATACTCATTTTCTGAAATAAAGAATCTGTGAAGAGAGGAATTATGACTAATATTTACATCAACGTTTCATAAACATCCCCAGATTCCAGGCACAAGACAAAAGGCATGACTCATCTCACAGCAGGCGCTGTGGCCGGGGAAGTGGCCCTCGTGGAGATTGCTTCCCTAATGCCTGAGAATGGCTCTGCTGAGATCTGTCGGAAGCTGATAATAGGGTATTTCGCTTGAGTATCGCCAGTCAAAATCTGGTTTTTGATCAAGAGCATTTCCTCAGCTAAAAATGTCATGCTTCCAGACCTCGATTTGATTTTTTTGGTAGATAATGACTGAAACGACTGAAGACTTGAAAAAACAATATGGATGGTCGCAATCTTTAATTTCTCTGTCTTTTGACTACACATGAGATTATCCTGATGGCTGGAGCTTGAGTTCTTCTGTGTGCTGGAGCTTCAGCGAGGCAGGAAGTTCCTCTCCCCTTCCTATCCCTCTTCCCCTCATGTCCAGAGCCCCACCTGCAGGAGGCCTGCCTGTGGGTGGAGGAGGCAGTGCCTATAGGAGCACTTCAGGCCGTGCACAGTGGCTCATGCCTGTAATCCCAGCACTTTGGGAAGCCAAGGCAGGAGGATCACTTGAAGCCAGGATTCAAGATCAGCCTGGGCAACACGATGAGACCCAATCTCTACAAAAAAATTTAAAAATTAGCTGGGCATGGTGGCGCAGACCTATAGTCCCAGCTACTCAGGAGGCTGAGGCAGGAGAATCGTTTGCACCCAGGAATTGGAGGCTACAGTGAGCCATCATGGCACCACTGCACTCCAGCCTGAGCAACAGAGTGAGACCCTGTATCACACACACACACGCAGCCACACTTGGTGACCTCAGTCTCAGAGGTTCTACTTGGTCTGAGGTGGGGTTAGAAGTCTGTATTTTTATAAGCACCCCACCAGATGATTCTGAGGAGTGATCTTCAGACTATGTTTAGAGAAGAACTGACTAAACCTAGTTAATTCCTCATATTTAAAAAAATGTTATTTTAAAAAACAGAAGTGTAAGATGAGGAGGAAGTGGAACCCTTGTACATTTAGTGTGAATGTAAAATAGTGCAGCCCCTGCGGAAATCAGTATGGCAGTTCCTCAAAAAGTTAAATATAAAATTACCATATGATGCAGAAATTCCACTTCTGGGTATATATCCAAAAGTCTTGAAAGCAGGGACTGGAAGAGAGATTCGCACACTCATGTTCCTAGCAGCATTATCACAATAGCCAAGAGGTGGAAGCAACCCAAGTGCCTGACAGGATGAGTGGAGAAGCCAAATGCGGTCTATCCATACAACGGAACATGATTCAACCTTAAAAAGGAAGGAAATTTTGGCCGGGCTTGGTGGCTCATGCCTGTAATCGCAGCACTTTGGGAGGCTGAGGCGGGCAGATCACATGAGTTCAGGAGTTCGAGACCAGCATGGCCAACATGGTGAAACCCCATCTCTACTAAAAATACAAAAATTAGTGGGACATGGTGGTGGGCGCCTATAATCCCAGCTACTCAGGACGCTGAGGCAGGAGAATAGCTTGAACCCAGGAGACAGGGGTTGCAGTGAGCCAAGATTGAGCCATTGCACTCCAGCCTGGGTGACAAGAGCAAAATTCCATCTTTTTTTAAAAAAAAAAAAAAAAAAAAAAAGGAATTCTGACATGCTACACCATGCAGGAACCTTGAAGACATTATGCTAAGTGTAATAAGCCAGTCACAAAAGGACAACAACTGTATGGTTCCTCTTATATGAGGTACCTACAGTGGTCAACTTCACACATACAGAAAGTAGAATGGTGGTTGTCAGGGGCTTTGGGGAGGAGAGAATAGGGAGCTGCTTCATGAGTAGAGTTTCTCTATGGGAAAATACAAAGTTCTGGAGACAGGTGGTGATGGTTGCCCAAGAATGTGAGTGTATTCAATGGCACTGAAGTGTCCACTTAAAAAAAATGTTTGAGATGATAAACTTTGTTATATGTGTTCTACCACGATTTTAAAAAATAATAGAAAAAATAAATTATTATCTCTATGACTGTTTTTCAGGTAGGAGATGGAAAAATACTAGTTAAAACTCACTTTTAAGGCTGGGTGCAGTGGGTTGCACCTATAATTTCAGCACTTTGGGAGGCTGAAGCTGGCAGATTGCTTGAGCATAGGAGGTCAAGACCAGCCAGGGGAACATGGTAAAATTCCTTCTCTACAAAAAAATACAAAAATTAGCTGGGCATGATGGTGTGCACCAATAGTCCCAGCTACTCAGGAGGCTGAGGCGGGAGGATCACTTGAGCCTGGGAGGCCAAGGCTGCAGTGAGCCAAGATTGCACTGCTGTACTCCAGTCTGGGCCTGGGTGACAGGGTGAGACCCTGCCTATTTAAACAAACAAACAAACAAACCAAAGCCTAGAATTCAGACATTAAAACACTTTCTCAAGGCCAGATGTGGTATAGCCAGGATCTGACTCCAGTCAGCTGACCCCACGGCCCCACCACAGCTGTCCCCTCTGCCCACTCTGGTTCATTTCTGTTTGGGTGTAAAGAGTAATAAAAAGAGAGTGTGGTGCAGACTCTGGAGTTTCAGGTTTAGGATCCTGAAATGCTGCTGTGAAGGGAGGGGAAGAGACAGAAGTTTCCATTTTTGAAGGTGTTCATCTGACTGACAGAAGACAGCAGTCTGTTGGAAGTGCTGGCCTGGCATTCAAGGGAGGGGTGGATTTGGGAGCTGTTGTTGGGCTAATTAGTAAAAGCAGAAAGTGGGTAAGCTCAGCAGAGAGAGAAAGGAGAAAAAGGGGCAGAAAAGAGGGAAGTGAGAGGAGCCCAGAGCCAATGCGAGAAGCTGGGGAAATGCCCACACTGTTCAGTAAGCAGACAGAGGAGCCAGCCAGGAGACAGGTGACAAAAGCAGCAGGTGCACACTGGACACCCAAGATGAGCCTGAGAGTCTCTTACTGTGGCAAACTGCAATGTCATGGGCTCCGAGAACAGATGAGCCTACGTAGATCATGTTTCAGGCCCACGGTTCGGGAATCTCCGTAACAACTATGTGAGATCAGCAGAGAAGTGTCATCGTTTCCACTTTACTAATAGGTCAGCAACCATAATATTGGTCAATTTCTCAAGGTCATACACCAATACTAGTCCATATCTTCCAAGTCCAGATTCCCACTCCCTGATGAAGAGAGTGCAGAGTGGGAGAGGGAGCCACACTAGGCAACAGGGATGCATCACAGGCAGAGACAAAAAAAAAAAAAAATCCTAAAACCATTGATACTAGTGATTCTACACAAAATGCAAATGCACCTTTCTGAGAAATCTTTTTGTGGTGTACGTTCTAAACAATTGCTGCAGTTATTGGTGAGTTTTACTAGTATATATGTAAGTTTCTAATTAACACACTTGAATTACTTATTCTCTCATCATCATCATCTCACACATACAGAAGTTACTCTGGAGAATCCTCAGTGATTCTGGCTTACCAGGACTCATCCACAGGAAGATGTTTTGAGAATAAATTGGTAACACTTTGGAATCACTCAAGTTTGCTTCCGGCCCATTACCTGGTCCCAACCCTGTGGTACCACCCGCTGCTACTGTGTTTAAAAGGCTGGGCGCAGTGGCTTACGCCTATAATCCCAGTACCTTAAGAGGATGAGGCAGGTGAATTACTTGAGATCAGGAGTTCAAAACCAGCCTGACCAACATGGTGAAACCCTGTCTCTACTAAAATACAAAAATTAGGTAGGCATGGTTGCAGGTGCCTGTAATCCCAGCTACTCAAGAGGCTGAGACATGAGAATCGCTTGAACCCGGGAGGCAGAGGTTGCAGCGGGCAGAGATGGTGCCTCTGCACTCAAGCCTGGATCACAGAGTGAGACTAAGGCAGATGTGAAATAACTGAAGAGAGCAGGGAGATTGCAAAGATGAAGTAGAATTTACAGTACTTCGATTTTGCCATTTTATGTGATGACTTGTGTGATGGTTAATACTGAGTGTCAAGTTGATTGGATTGAAGGATGCAAAGTATTGATCCTGGGTGTGTCTGTGAGGGTGTTGCCAAAGGAGATTAACATTTGAGTCAGTGGGCTGGGAAAGGCAGATCAACCCTTCATCTGGGTGGGCATCATCTAATCAGCTGCCAGTGTGCCAGAATAAAAGCAAGCAGAAGAAGGCGGAAGGACCAACCTGGCTTATCCTCCAAGCCTACATCTTTCTCCCGTGCTGGCTGCTTCCTACCCTTGAACATCAGACTCCAAGTTCTTCAGCTTTGGGAGTTTGACTGGCTTCCATGCTTCTCCTCAGCTTGCAGATGGCCTATTGTGGGACCTCACCTTCACCTTGTGATTGTGTGAGTCAACACTTCTTAATAAACTCCCATTTATATATAGGAGTCAATACTTCCTAATAAACTCCCATATATATATATATATATATCCTATTCTGTCCCTCTAGAGAACCCTAATACAGTTGGAAATTTTTCTTTTTTTTGAAACAGAGTTTCACTCTGTCACCTTGGCTGGAGTGCAGTGACATGATCATAACTCACTGCAGCCTTGACCTCCTGAGCTGAAGTGATTCTCCCACCTCAGCCTCCTAAGTATCTGGGATGCCTGGCTTTAGAAAAAAAAATGTAGGGATAGGATCTCACTATGCAGTCAAGTCTGGCCTTGAACTCCTGGCCTCAAGCAATCCTCCCACCTCGGCTTCCCAAAGTGCTGGCATTACAGGCATGAGCCACCTTGCCCGGCTTGGATTTTTTTGTGTGCTTAAAACGTAAAAGAGTGAAACTGAGCGCCGCCGGTGAAGTGTGATTTTTTTTTGTTTGGTAATTGCAATTTTAGTTTATACCTGAAATATTTTATAAAATGTAAATAATATCTCTAAAGTTAAGACATATCCTTTTTACTTGAAAGAATAATCATTATTACTGATTATTACGTGAACAGTGGTGGAAATAATTTTGTGTGTAGAAGGCACGTGGTGTTAGATACTCTAGGTACACCACTGCATGCATGCCCAAGCTGGAGCCCAGACCCCAGGTGAACGCTGGCCCTGGTGAAAGGTGGCTGTCACCACAACTCCACCCGTTCCCCTTTTACTTTCCACTCAGTTTGCAGATTCCCAGAGAGGAAGTGGCATAACTGTCAGAGATCTCGGCACCTCAAGATTTTCTCTATCACCTCTCTCCTTTTATTTTGAGAGTGCACAAGGCTTTAGAAAGTGAAAGGTAGCTTCTCCTCTCAAACAGGATAGAGATCCCTATTCTGGAATGGTTAAGAAAATCCCAAGGTCTAAGGGGAGAAGTGGATTTTGGAGAAGTGATTGTCCCAAGGAGCTCACACAAATAGTTATCCAATTTTTCTGATGTAGCTTAAAATTAGCAATTAAGGAAATTGATCATTTCCAAGTCAACATTAAAAGATGTCTGGCCAGGTGCAATGGTTCACACTTGTAATCCCAGCACTTTGAGAAGGCCAGGCTGGAGGATCGTTTGAGGCCAGGAATTCAAGACAAACCTGGGTAATGGAGCGAGACCCTCTCTACAAATTAAAAAAAAAAAAAAGTATTCCCAATCATCATTTGATTTTATAAATATAAATAGACATTATATAAATACACATGTAGAACCAGATAAA
The DNA here is from genome assembly GCA_963574635.1 of Cheracebus regulus. Lineage (NCBI taxonomy): Eukaryota > Metazoa > Chordata > Mammalia > Primates > Pitheciidae > Cheracebus > Cheracebus regulus. Next base: position 13,859 of record CAUYQU010086440.1, read on the forward strand.
TATGCATATATAAAAGATGTAATTATTAAATATGTGTATGTGTATATATATGAAAGATGTAGTGTTAATATTGTGTATGTGGAGACATATAAACTGACGGGCATATGTGTATGTTACACGAAATTGTAAATTTCAAAGAAAACTATAGTATAGGGACATCAATGTCAATTGATGAGCTCCTTCACCCAAAGTGGAGTGCAGTGGCACAGTCACAGCTCACTACAACCTTGAGTTTTTGGGCTCAAGGAGTCCTCCAGCTCAGCCTTCCAAGTCACTGGGATCACAGGTGCATGCCACTATGCCAGGCTAATTTTTTTAAAAATGTTTTTTAGAGACAAGAGCTTGTTATGTTGTCCAGCTGGTCTCAGAACTCCTGGCTTCAAGCGATCCTCCAGCCTTGGCCTCCCAAAGTGCTGGGATTACAGGTGTGAGCCACTGTGCCTGGCCTCTGTTTTCACTAGGCATCCTTGAGTGAATGGTTTGCACTCATTTCTTCTCACAGAATTTACTACAAAGTGCAGAAAAGCCTACTTTCCTTTAGATGTTAAAAAGTACCCACCTTCCATAAAAATTAAAATAACTTCTTGAATAACTTTCAAAAGAATAAACTTTTTTTTAAAAGAAAGAAAATAGGCCAGGTGCAGTGGCTCACACCTTTAATCCCAGCACTTTGGGAGGCTGAGGCAGGCGGATCACCTGAGGTCAGGTGTTCGAGACCAGCCTGGCCAACATGGTGAAACCCTGTCTCTACTGAAAATACAAAAAATTAGCCATGTGTGGTGGCAGGCATCTGTAATCCCAGCTACTCAGGAGGCTGAGGCAGGAGAATCTCTTGAATCCAGGAGGCGGAGGCTATAGTGAGCTGAGATCTCGCCATTGCACTCCAGCCTGGGCAACAAGAGTGAAATGCCATCTCAAAAAAAAAAAAAAAAGGAAAAGAAAAAAGAAAGAAAAAATTTAATAACAGAGGACATACAGACAAATGTAAGTCATGCAAAAGAATGTATTTTGACATTATTTTCAACAGAGTATAAAATCGTCAAAGGTCTACGTTGAGTACATTACAAAGATCCAGACGCTACCTAAGGAATACTAGGGAAGGCTTGTATTGACTCCTAAAGCAGTGCAAGTGGATTAAAGGCGTCTAAGTCATTGCAGCATGCCCGAGGAGGGTTCTGAACCTGCTAATACATCACCAATCAGCCAGTCTTCAGTTTGCTGAAAAATCTAGTTCATACTTTAAATCCCATGCCAAAATTGTAGTTACTTTAGGCAATCCTAATGAGAAAGGATAATTTATAGTCTCTGTGGGATCTTCTTAAGTTTTAAGTTGATTCAAAGCATGTAGCCCAACTCAGCCCAAATCACCCCTAGTGCCAGTAAGAAGCCCCAGTGGACTTCTAGAACATCCCCATACCCTAAAGCCTTACCCTTGACAAAAACCAGAGAAAGTGATGGTAGGTTCGTGCAAACTGGCATTGCCCAATGACAGCCTCCAGAGTTTTGGCTTCAGAACCATCTCAAAATCCATACCAAGTACAAGATAAGGTCTTGTGTTAGACTTCATATCAATCTCTCCCTTATGCTTAATTCTCCCTTGACGTTTCACTATAGAAGACACTCCTAGAGAAGAGAAGAGACACAATGCATGCTGCTGAGCTGTGGTTCCACTAGGAGCTGAAGAAGGCAGGAGATGGATTTTTCAACTAAATCTTGATGTTTTTACTCTCTGTGGTTTTGAAGAGGTTTTCTTCTAAACCTTTGAGAACTTCCTGTACTCATGACCTAAGTTACACACTTGGCTCAATGTGATTTTTTGTAAAGACATAGGACTCCTGCAGGAAACAAGACAGACATAAATATACTAACATTTTGTTGAAGTTATAGATGCTGTAAATAACAGCAGTTGCTGGTACAAACAGAACAACTGGGAACTGTGTTATTCTTCTTCCTTTTTTTTTTTTTTTTTGAGACTGAGTCTCACCCTGTTACCCAGGCTGGGTGCAGTGGTGCAATCCTGGCTCACTGCAACCTCTGCCTCCCAGGTTCAAACAATTCTCCTGCCTCAGCCTCCCAAGTAGCTGGGACTACAGGTGCCCACCACCACACCCGGCTTATTTTTGTATTTTTAGTAGAGATGGGGTTTCACCATGTTGGCCGGGCTGATCTCAAACTCCTGACCTCGTGATCTTCCTGCCTCGGCCTCCCAAAGTGATGGGATTATAGGCATGAGCCACAGGGCCTGGCCATGTATTCCTTTTTGTATGAATATTATAAACATAACCTTTATGTTTACTCCATATCTGTTTCCAAAGAGCGCAAAAGCCTTTTCCCAAGAGGTTTGTAAAAGGTTTCCAAAGCACAGTCCACACCAAGGTTGGTGTGGGAAACCTCGTTCCAAGGCAGTTGGAGATAGTCTCCTACATTTCGCTCAAGGCTAAGTCTTTCAGAGGCAGAACAAGTGATCACAGGTCTGATGTCAACCATGAGAGATTCCTATGGCTGAGGTTACCATGGGTCACAAAACCTAGACTTCACTTTGATTTTCAGAAGCAAGGCTGCCATCATCAGGTCCTCTCTAAAATGGCCAATGGCCTTCCTCTAAGCCTGTCTCCAGTGACAATGACAAGTTTCTGTCTAATATAATTCACCTCTCTGTTTGCTTTGCAACCACTTTAGAGCAAGGGTTTTTCTTCTACCTTTTCTGTATCCTGAGGAGAATAGATGCTCAAAAGAGTAAATTCTCAATGAAATTCACTCTGTTGGCTCATGCATGTAATCCCAACACTTTGGAAAGCTGAGGCAGGAAGATCACTCACATCCAGGAGTTTGAGACCAACCTGAGCAACAATGCAAGACCTTGTCTATAAGAAAAAAAGAAAAAGAAATAAATTCAGTCCATTGTTATTTTCATTGCTGCAATGAAATGAAAATTGTGATGACCCCAAATCTTTTCTTAGTTTGTACAAGAAGGTTAAGTGGGTTGAAAGTGAAACTGTTTGGGGCCTCTGGAAGTTTGGGAAAGAAGCAAAATTTGGCCTGAGAACAACAGAATTGGGTACATGACATGTAATTTTTGCTTTTATTTGTGCCTCTAAGCCCTCTGACTATTTAAGGAAGAACTATCAGGTGACAATGAGTTAGAACAGGCAAGTCCTATAAAAAAAGGCCCTATGAAAACATCTATTCAGACTCCTTTACCTCCACCCAAATACCCTCCAGAATGGGTCACTCTTAAAACTTTGTACTTCGAAGAAGCTGTAGTTGTAAGAATCACCTTCTTGATATACTGCTGAAGTGTTCTTTCCCAGAAGAGAAATATGGAAAGATAGAGGGCGTGTCATGGGAAGCCCACTCCAAAATAGCGATATCGGTGCAGGAAGAGCACTGAGGAGGCCCTGGGAGGAGGCCTGAGAGGAGTGAAGGCCACGGGAGAAGCAGCAACAGCCAGGCCTCAGTGGGCCTCCCGGGAGCTCTGGGCCATGATGGTCCTTTGGAGTTGTTATTTTCTCATACTTCTGGAGGCTGGAAGTTCAAGATCAAGGTGTCAGTAGGTTTGATTTCTGCTGAGGTTTGCAAATGTCTACTTTGACTTGCAGGGATGTCTCCTCTTGCTGTGTCCTTTCCCTCTGTGCACACCAGCCCCTGATGTCGCTTCCTTTTTTTTTTTTTTTTTTTTTTGAGACAGTCTTGCTCTGTTGCCCAGGCTGGAGTGCAGTGGCATAATCTCCGCTTACTGCAACCTCCACCTCCCGGGTTCAAGGGATTCCTGCACCTCAGCCTCCCAAGTAGCTGGGACTGCAGGCACATGCTACTATGCCTGGCTAATTTTTGTATTTTTAGTAGAGATGGGGTTTCGCTGTATGTTGACCAGGCTGGTCTTGAACTTCTGACCTCAAGTGATCAGCCTACCTTGGCTTCCCGAAGTGCTGGGATTACAGGCATGAGCCACCGTGCCAGCCTGCCTTCCTCCTCTTACAAGGACACCCAGTCCTCTTGAATTAGGACCCACTCTAAAGACCTCATTTAATCTTAGTCACCTCTTTAAAGTCCCTTCTCTATGTATTTCTGTCACATTTGAGGTAAGCTCTAAAACCAGTGCATTTTGGGGAGCAATTCAGTCATAACTGTATGTTACATTACCTAGTGTCATTTTCAGGACTTACCATAATGTTTTGGAGTTGGATGAGTTATTAGAAGTGTTCAAATTTACTTTTTCCTCAAAGCCAAAATTCCTGGCAAACAGCGACTAATTCACTGGAGAACTGTACTTTCCCACTCGGCAAGTCTGGTATATGGGATTGATGATTTATACTAGGTAAAAGTAGAAGGAGAGGTGGGTTGGGGGCAGGGTTAAGCAAGAATACTGAATTCCAAAGCAGAATTGATCTGTAGTAAGAAAAGGGGGCTACAGGCTGAGTGAGGTTGCTTACACCTGTAATCTCAGCACACTCCGAGGCCAAGGCGGGGGGATTTCTTGAGTCCAGGAGTTCGAGGCCAGCCTGGGCAAGATGGTGAGACGCCTGTCTTTACAAAAAATATACAAATTGGGCATGGGGGTGCCATGTGCCTATAGTCCCAGCCACTGGGGAAGCTGAGGTGGGAGAATTGTTTGAGCCTGGGAGGTCAAGGCCACAGTAAGCCACATTCACACCACAACAGAGTGAGACCTTGCCTCAAAAAAAAATTTTTTTTTTTAATTAAAGGAGGCTACCAGAAAAGGGAATGACAATGAGGGTAGAAACGGAAGCATATTAAATGCAGGGCCCAGAATGGTCAGCATAGCCCTGAGCTAGGGGCAGGGACCTCAAGGGTGTCTAAACTCCACACCCATCAACAACTTTCTCCAGGGTGTACCCTCCACTCCCAGGAAACGTGTGGAATAATTAAATAGTTAAGGACAATGAATAGGCTGTGCAAGAAATTATAAGTTATAGATGAGGAGGAAGGTGATCTCTCTTTTTTTTTTTTTTTTTTTTTTTTTAGACAGGATATCAATCTTACACCTAGGCTGAAGTCCAATGGTGCAATCTCGACTCACTGCAGCCTTGACCTCCCTGGGCTCAGGTGATCCTCCCACCTCAATCCTGCGAGTAACTGGGACTGCAGGCACCTGCCACCATGCCTGGCTAATTTTTTCTTTCTTTTTTTTTTTTTTTTGGGAGATCTGGTTCTGCCATGTTACTCCAGGCTGGTCTTGAACTCCTAGGTTCAAACAATCTGCCCTTCTTGGCCTCCCAAAGTGCTGGGATTATAGACATGAGCCACTGCGCCCAGCTTCCCTCTTAAATATAATTTCTCTTCCAAACGGGGACACTCCCTTAGTTCTCTATCCAAATGGAATGACTCCTATAAATCCAACTCTGTAGGAGACGCTGGGAGTGGTGCCCTGAGCCTTTTCAAGGCTAAAGCCTCATCCCCAGCTGCTAGGAGTGTGGGCCTTGAGGGTTCTCAGTTGAGTTGGCCTACAGGCACTCCCCCACGGAACAGAGCTGCCTCCTGCAAGCTTACGCACTCTTCCTAGGCAGCTTCTCCCCTCTCCTTCCTGCTCGCATTGGTTTCCTTGCCTTTCCTCTCGCATACTAGATACACATCCACACAGGCCATGCCTTCACTGGTCTGTTTCCTGGAATGCTTTCTCAGCTATCTGCAAGGCAAACTGCCTGGCTTCCTGCAAGTCTTCCTCAAGCCTCCCTCCTCAGTGAGAGCTGCTTTAGTCAACTGCATAACCTACAACCTGCCCCCTCCACGCCACCCCACCATGCCCATCCCTCAGTCCTTTTTTGACTTTTTTTCCCTAACCTTTTTTTTCTTAAGAGATGCGATCTAACTATGTTGCCCAGGCTGATGTCAAACTCCTGGCCTCAAGCAATCCTCCCACTTCAGCCTCCCAAGTCCCTGGGATTACAGGTGTGAGCCACCTGCCCAGCTACTTCTAACCTTTTGATTTGCTGTCTCCCTTCCCTAGAAGGTACCCTCACAAGGCAGAAGTTTGTTTTGTCCACAGATGTGTTCTGAGCACATAGTTGGTACTCAAGAAATCTTTGGTGAATTTTTCATCGGCTAAAGGAGGGATATAATTTCAGTCTTTAGATGATCTAACTCTCTGACATCAGAAACAGACATGATGAAGAAAATGTGGTGGTCTTCTTTAGATACTAGAAATTGTACACTGTCTCAGAATTCTGAGTGTTAAGTTTCAATGCTGTAAAAGCAGTGGCATAGTGCATCCACACCAAATCATTTTCTCACACCCCCTTGGCTTAAACAACAAAACTATTTTCAGTAATTACTAAAAACATTTTTATTGTTATACTTCATTTTATGCCTGTTTGCTTGATTCCTTCTTCAGTTTAAAACAACAAAAATAATAAATTTTCACTTAAAGATAGAATTCAAATTCTGTAATATATTAAGTATGAATTAACATTTGGCTTACCAAAGAAAAATGTTAAGTCCAGCCCACATTCAAGACAGGGGAATTGGAAGGGAAGAATATGGAAAAATTTATAGACATATTTTTAAACTACCACGCACAGCAATTATTTAGAACCAACAAACAGATTTGATGGGGGTGCTTATTTTATTCACAGATATTGTTTAGAACTGCTGGCCCAAATAGATAATAAAAAGCAGAGGATCCTTTAGTCATTTTTATTACATTTATGCATTCTTTACAGACAATCGTCTCTTGTTGTCGGTACCTGGGCAGATACTCCTGCTTCCCTACCCTTGGTAAACCATCAACTAGAAAGAAAGTAGATATAGAAGATGTAGGGTATTATGGTTGAATCATGGTCCTCAAAAAAGCATGATGAAGTCCTAACTCCCAGTATCTTAGAATGTGACCTCATTTGAAAAATTTGCAAAATAGGGTCATTATGGGATATAGCTAGTGACGATGAGGTCATACTGGATTAGAGTGGGCCTCAATCCAATATGACTGCTGTCTTTATAAGAGGGGCCCAGAGACCCAGACACACAGACAGAATACCCGTGATGATGGAGGCAGAGATCGGAGTGATGCTACAAGCCAGAGGATGTCAGGGGTCACCAGCAGCCACCAGAAGCTAAGAGAAGCCCATGGAACAGATTCTCCCTCAGACTCTCCAGGAGGAACCAACACTGGAGACACTCGATTTCTGTCTTCTGGCCTCCAGGACTGGAGGGAATACATTTCTGCCTGTCCTGTTACTCAGCTTGTGGTCCTTTGTCACTGCAGCCCTAGAAACTCACTCTCGAGTCTTCAGGAAAATCCGACAAAGCCACAGCCTGTGGAACACTAGACAGGAAGTGCTGCAGGATAGCAGGTTATTTGGGGAAGGAAACTTTTTTAAAGAAAAAGCCAGCCAGCTGTGGTGGTTCACACCTGTAATCCTAGCACTTTGAGAGGCCGTGGCAGGAGAAGCACTTGAGCTCAGGAGTTCGAAGTCAGCTTGGGCAACATAGTGAGATCTCGTCTCTATTTATTTTAAATTAATGAAATAAATAAATAAAATGGATACTTTTGCTTAGTTCTGAATACTTGCAGATCCTTTTTTTCTTCTTTTCTTTTTTCCCTTTTTCTTTTTGTACAAGTTCCATGGCAGGAAATACTTATAGATTCTACTCTGAATCTATACCTACAGGTTTCCTGCATATTACAAATATATCTATCTTCAGGGCTGCAGGGAGATAGAAACAAAGTGAACCAAAATTGATCAGGATTGGAATGAATGCTGACCAGACAAATTCCATCTCCCTTCATTTAAAGATACCCGAGGGCCTGGCTTTCCCTCCCCGAGCTGGTGACTGTCCTGGTTTCATAACCCTGGGCAGTGCAGTGACCTCGAGGACACCAGTAGTAAAAAGTGAGTAACGATGGGAGCAGCTGCAGGAGTGGAAGCGTGCAGGAGGACATTTTGTCCTCCTGCAGCATGAGCAGGAATCTAAGCTCTTCTGTCTCAAAATGTCTTAAGTTTCTTAACTCCCTCCTTAAACTCCTGCTTAAAAACTCCACTTTCTGTTAAGAAAATGAAGGTGGACAGATGGTAGCAGGGCCTGGGTTCCAGGGAGGACCCCGTCCACAGTCCCTGGGCACAGGCCTGGGGCAGGGCAATGTGTTCCGTGGAGGATTGCACCGTCATTTCACCTGCAGCTTTCGTTTTCTTTGGGTAGGATGAGGGGGTTGGACTAGCAGATTTCCACATGCTGTGAGTCTCACTGATTTCTGAGTCTGGCTTTAAACAGGTTGACCCAGGCAGTACAAAAGTTCCCCCCAGTTCCTCCCTTCACTTCAGAACAGTTTTCTCCATTCTTGACTTTACTTTTCTAGATAAGGACTCTTGATTGCTAGAGTCATCCTCTTATCTTGGGCTACCCAAGACCGTCCCAGAAGGTCACTTTGCCATGTGGTTGCTGATTCAACATTAAAGCTTGTAGAAGCACTTGGAAAATAGCAACCTTTGAGAAGGTCTAGGTTTTGGTTTTCTCCTAAAGCTTTTTAACAAACAGAAATGACTTTGCATGTAATTGTTCTATTGTTTCCCTCTCTCATTCCTTTATAGCTAAACTTTTTCTGGTTATAAATTAATACATATTCATTGCTGAAAATGTGAACAATATAGAAAGTCATTCTGTCTGTGGTATTGAATATGCAAACAAATATTGTTAATAATCCTATCCCTCAGAGACAATTATTAGTAACATTTGATATATTACTTAAAAGGCTTTTTTCTATGCATTTATATTTATATATACATATTTTTAATTGGTATGTGCTGTGCTAAGCCAAATACTTTTTGTTGCCTTTTTTTCAGCCAATATCATGGCTTGAAAATTTTTCCTTGTAATTAAATATTCTATGAAAATAATATAACGGACTTTCTCAAAATACAATTATATGTATGCACTGTTCCCCTATTATTGTGTGTGTGTGTTTGTGTATATATATATATTTCTTATATTCCTTCTTTTTTTCTATGTCACAGAACATGTGGTTTTACGTATATAGTTATTAGTTATATCTTGGTATATATTTGGGTCTTTTCAAATTACAGACAACCTGATAAAAATCTAAATAGCGAAATTGCTGTTACCGTGTCTATTATTTCATCAGTAAGACTTGCTGAGTAGACAATGTGTAATTATTTTAGTGCATGTTGTTAAATTATAATTCCAAAAGAAGTTGTACCAATTCACTTTTTACTAGGAATATATGACACTTTGTTCATTTTACCTCAGGCTGGCCAAATGAATATATTTGTTCACATATCTACATATATATATGTAGCTATATACACACATATAGTTTTGTTTTGTTTTATTTTAGAGATGGGGCCTCTTTATGCTTCTCAGACTAGTCTGCAACTCCTGGCCTCAAGCTATTCTCTAGCCTCAGCCTCCCAAGTAATTGGGATTAGAGGCACAGGCCACTGTGCCCAGCTAGTTTTATCTTAAAAACAAACTATTTGCTCATTTTGAACAGAAAGATGATACCCTAATTGTTCTCCTGGTGTGTGTTTATTTGATTAGTAGTGAGGTTGGACATTTTTATCCCTCTTTCTAGTTGAGAATGAAATTTCAGCTAGAATCCAGTGAGTTTGGGAGTAACACATTTTAGACTGGTTTTACAAATGAAACCTTTCCCATTTCTGTTATTATGATGTATCATATTGTTTGTCATAGTAGTTTGCTGAATGTTCTGGTACACATGTATTTTAAATGATTCAGCCAGACAGAGCTTTTGTCACAAACTCAGCTTCTTAGAAAAATAAATACATCAGACAATTATTCTCTGTGGCTCCCAAGGGTAGATTAAGTGTGTAATTCCGTAATTTGGGAGTACTGAACAAAACCACCTCATTTCATCCACTTGACTAAGATTTCTGCATGCCAGCCCCAATTCTAGACATGATACAGTCATACAAGAGTCAGCCATGGTCCCTGCATGCATGGAGCTTCATCGTAGTACAGGGCACAGATGAACAAAAAAGGCAAACATACAAATATATAAAACAATATAGAGTGTGAAGTGTTAAAAAAAATCAAACAAGAAGTTATTGAGCTAGGGAATAACATTTTCCTATTTTGGGTGTGATAGATAATTCTTTAAAGTGACATTTCAGCTGACACCTAAAGGAAGAGAAGGAGCAGTGTGGCAATCCTGACTTGGGAGGGAGTTTGGCTGGCCGAGGGTGCAGAATAGATGTGGCCCGCTCCTTTGGGGTCTTTCAGGTCATGGCGAGGAGATTGAGTGTTATTCTGAATTCAATGGGGAAGCCATTGATGATTTCCAAAGAAGATTGTGTTGTATTGCCCAAGTAGGAAACAGTGCAGCAATGCAGGTGAGAAACAATGGTGGCCTGGAGTAAAGGTAAGGAGCTGGAGGTGGAAACAGGTGGGCTAATCTTCTAAACAAGGGCTACATTGTGAAGTCACATGCATGGGAATTTAATTTACTGGCTGACTTTAAAGCCTTTCTTCCTGCTATTTCCAAACCTGTTAAGATTGGACTGGCTCTTCTGCAGGGGAAATGTCAATTCAGAGTGGTGGCCAGGTTGTCCTTTATAATTTCTCAAAGATAGTATGAGCTGTGTCTGATTAAGCAAGAGTTAGATTCAAATTCACACATTATTGGATACCCACCAATTGCCATCCCCTGTTCTAGGAGCTTTTACCTGCTGCTATAGGAAATAAGCCAAATTTAAGTCACTACACAGATAAATCAAATCTGAGCTTCCATCCTACTGCTTGTAAGAAGTGCATTCTCATTCTCTGAGCTCGTCCTTCCTTGAAAAGTAAAACCCTCCAGGTGCTTACTTAGTCCAAACGAGATAGTCCTGTTAACTATCGTTGCGCAGAAAAGAAACTGAGAAGTCCAGTCATTCTACCTCATGTTCCAAACACTGCTCTGGTGAGGCTGGTACCAGAAACAAGATGTTCAGCTCTCAGGCACAAAGGTTGTAGCAACGGGTACTCCACACCGTGGGACACTGGGTTACTGGTTACCACTGTAGTGACAGACAGTTGCATTTACAGTTAATCAGCCGTTTCTCTTGACAACCCCCAGGGTCTAAGGTGTAGATCAGAATGTAACGCAATCACATGACTCAGTTCCTCACTGACCCTCCCCTAGGATAAGACACCATCACCAACTCCATCACCAACGTCACCACCAACACAGTGGATTTCTCCTTGAGGGCTGTTATTGCACATTTCTGACCACCAAGCCTTCTTAGGACCATCCCAGGCCATCAGAAGTGTTGTAATAACTTGAGACCTTAGAGGGAAAGGGTCAGGAGTTCTGATTTACAAGGGAACTCCTCGATCGCTTTGCATTTTGCTCACCTCTTCAACAACTTTCAAATGCCACTCAGCAATAGACCAATAGCAAGCCCCTCACCTTAGGCAAGTCAAAAAAGAGCTGTTCAGTCTGAATGCTACTAAACCAGGGACCTACCTACCTTCCTCACAGCCACACACCTAAAAAGTGTATAGATAATACTGGTTCTATTTATGATGTAAAATGTTTGCCGTGCATTTAATGATCAAAGAGTCAGAGATGAGTCCTAAGTCTCCATCTCTGTTAACTGGGCAGGTGATGCCTCTGACTGAAACAAAGATTATCGGAGGGTATCAGATGTGTGAGGAGGATGTTAACTGATTTGGACATTTTAAGTATACAGTTTTGTGCCGTTTGCGTTATTATTATTATTTTTGCTTTTGTTTTTTTTTTGTTTTTTTTTTTTTTAAGCAGCCAACCAATATTTTATTTAAACCTGTGAAATGCTATGCAATTGCTGGGGAGTGATTTACTTCCAGTTATGTGGTCACTTTTAAAATAGGTAGAATGTGATACTGAGAAAAATGTATGTTTTGTGGATTTGTAGGAGGAGAGTTCTGTAAATATTTGTTAAGTCTAGTTGTTCCAGGTCTGAGTTCAAGTCCTGGATATCCTTGTTGATTTTCTATCTCGTTGATCTATTTAATATTGACAGTGTAGTGTTAAAGTCTCCCACTATTATTGTGTG
>CAUYQU010086442.1:0-36758 GCA_963574635.1 Cheracebus regulus
TTAATTTAATTTTATTTATTTTTTTTTTTTGAGGCAGTCTCACTCCGTCACCAGGCACCAGGCTGGAGTGCAGTGGCATGACCTCAGCTCACTGCAACCCCCGTCTCCCGGGTTCAAGCAATTCTCCTGCCTCAGCCTCCCCAGTAGCTGGGACTACAGGTGTGCACCACCACACCCAGCTAATTTTTTTTTTTGTATTTTTAGTAGAGACGGGGTTTCACCATGTTGACCAAGATGGTGTCAATCTCTTGACCTCGTGATCTGTCCGCCTCGGCCTCCCAAAGTGCTGGGATTACAGGCGTGAGCCACCGCGCCCGGCCTTATAAAATCTTTTTTTTTTTTTTTTTAAATTAGCTGGACATGGTGTTGAGTGCCTGTAGTCCAGGCTACTCAGGAGGCTTAGCTGGAAGGAACGCTCAAGCCTGGGAGGTTGAGGCTGCAGTGAGCCATGATTATGCCACTGCACTCCAGCCTGGGTGACAGAGACCCCATCTCAAAAAAAAAAAAACAAACCCCAAAAACCAAAAAACAACAAAAAAACAACCAATAACAAAAAACAAGAGTCTGCAAACTACAGACCTCAGCCCACTGGCCAAATTCTCCCTGTTTGTATAAATAAAGTTTTCTTGGAACACTACCTCACCCATTCATTTGCATATTGTCTCTGGCTGGTTTCATGCTACAAGGACAGCGTGGAACCATTAGAGCCAAGACTTCTGTCCCGCAAGGCTGAAACCATCTACTGTCTGGCCTCCTACATGAAGAAGTGTGCTGACCCTGGGTCTAGAACAATGCCTGGCACACAGTAGGCACTCAAAAAATACTTGTTGCAGAACTGAACCTGTCACTCATCTGTGACACACGGGGCTGCCAGCTTGCTCTTGTCTTAGAGCCAGTTCCAGCTCCGAGTCACATGCAGGGAAACAACAGCCCGGAGGACCAAAAATAAAATCCTGGAACCATTCAGGTCTTCGCTTCAGAGAAAATGCCCAGGCAGGATTGCAGTCAGGACTCACGGCAAAACTTAGCACCCTTTTCTCTTTCCTTTTTTTTTTTTTTTTTTTTTTTTGAGGTGGAGTCTTGCTCTTCTTGCCCAGGCTGGAGTGCAATGGCGCGTTCTCAGCTCACCGCAACCTCCACATCCTGGGTTCAAGCGATTCTCCTGTCTCGGCCTTCCAAGTAGCTGGGATCACAGGTGTGTGCCACCACATCTGGCTAATTTTGTATTTTTAGTAGAGACTGGGTTTCTCCATGTTGGTCAGGCTGGTCTTGAACTCCCGACCTCAGGTGATCCAACTGTGTTGGCTTCTCAAAGTGCTGGGATTATAGGTGTGAGCCACGGCGCCCAGATGCTCTCCTTATTTTTCTCTGAGACTCAGGCCCCTTTCCCTCCACCAGTCATGGAAGCTGCCCCCTAATTTTTTCTTGCTCAAAAAACTCCCCCCACACTCTCTTCCACAAAGCTGCCCTGTCCTTGGTTCTCCTGTCTCTTCCCCTTTCAGCGCCAACTTTTTATCTTCTTTTTCTTTTTTTCTCACCCTGTCTTTTGGTACTGACAGCTTTTTATTTTCATCAGCTTACCTCCTTGCTGGCTTTTCCTCACACTTATGCTGCTCAGTACTCAGGTTCTGCATAATGAGGTCCTGTTTGGGGGCTGTGCCAGCTTGTGGGAATCCAGCTTCCCTGGAGGCTCAGAATGCCCCCTATTCCCCTTTCCTTTTCCTCTGCACACACCTGTCTTGATATTCCATCCACCCTCATAGTCTGGGTTCCCTCTCTGCTGCAGCTGATACCCTCAGGGCCCACAGAAGGATCACACCCAACCCTGGACAGCCAGGGACTCATGATTTAATGGCTTCATCCTGAGGACCTCCTCTGGCAGGCCTGGATGGAAGACAGATGGAGAGCTCAGAAGCAGTGGATTGCCTCCTTTGGACTTGATTTTCTGGGTCTCAACCTCCCTCTGCTGGCTTTTTGTGGCCCAAACTCTGGAGCCAGATGACATTGATTCAAATGCAGGCTCTGCCACCTTTAAACTGTGCAACCTGGGGCAGCTGTGCCTCAGCATCCTCATCTGTACAATGGGTTTGACATGAGTACTTACCACTTAGCATTATTAGGAGGATTATGGGATTTAACTCACAGAAGGGGCTTAGAACTGTGCCTGGAACACAGTAAGCACTCAATAAATACCTGCAACTTTCAAAGTGCTGAGACGGGCATCCAGCTCCTAGAATGCCCTCAGCAAAAGAAAGCTCATTACTATCATTCAGTGATGTCATCAGTTACCCGATTGATTGAGCAGAATTAATGACATCTCCAATTACAAGCTCAGTTTAGAACCTAGGTGGGCATGATGATATCACAAGTTGCCGGGTAGATTTAGCCCTGGGTGGTGTTGATGACATCACCAGTTACCAGGCAGATATAGTTAACAGTGCCTTCTTTCCTGTTTGAAATTCTGTTGTGTCTTAGTCCACACTCTTTCCTAGCTCCCTTGTGATCAGGACTTTCATGTCTCTAGACCTCAGGGTACTTTCTTTTCTTTTTCTTTTTTTTGGATGGAATCTCACTCTGTCACTCACGCTGGAGTGCAATGGCACCATCTCGGCTCACTGTAACCTCCGCCTCCTGGTTCAAGCAATTCTCCTGTCTCAGTCTCCTGAGTAGCTGGCACTACAGGCGCCTGCTACCATGCCTGGCTAATTTTTGTATTTTTAGTAGAGATGGGGTTTCACTATGTTGGCTAGGCTGGTCTCAAACTCCTGGCCTCAGGTGATCTTCCTACCTCGGCCTCCCAAAGTGCTGGGATCACAGGCATGAGCCACCACACCTGGCCTGGACCTCAGTTTTCTGTCCATCAAATGGGGATCATAATAGCACCAGCCTCGAAAGGTTGAGGAGAAAATCCAGTGAGTTAATACACAAAAGGGCACAATGTCCAGCACACAGTCAGCACTTCATACACAGCGGCTCTCCTTATCCTCACTGCAGGATGTTTCCGCGGAGAACACTCCAGCCAGAGTGACAGGAGCCCTCAGCTCTGTCTTGGTTAAGACAGATTCAGGGGTCTGATCCACAGGAGTTGGAGCCCAGATCCACCACCGGCAGCAGCCGGGAGGCCCTGGACATGTTGCTGGCCTATAAGTGGATATGACACTGCCAGCCTCATGGGCTGCTATGAGGCTGTGTTGACATAATGACGGTCATGTTTGCAGCGCACAATGAAACCTCACAAACATGAGCTGTGTTATCACTGCAGGTACTCTCAGAAAGGTCCTTTCCTCCCCGGGATGCAGTTTCCCTACCTGCAAAGAAGTAGATCTCAAAGCCGTGGCGATCTTGACGCTGTGAGCACAGGGATGGTCCTGTGATTCACCTTTGCCATCGCTGAGCAAAGAGTTGGATGGTGGAATCTGTGTCTGCCCTCAGCACCCAGCTCCAGCTTCTCTTCTCTTGTCTCTGTGTCTACCATCTCTTATCTCCCAACTTTTCATTTAATCTTTCTCTGGCTTCTTTCTCCTATGCTAGACTTCGTATGTATATAGTTTCTCTCCTGCACGCTGTTTGTAGGGCAATAAATGACAATAGTCATGATAATTCGTATTTTCTTTTTCTTTTTGAGATGGAGTCTTGCTCTGCTGCCCAGGCTGGAGTACAGTGGCACCATCTCGGCTCACTGCAACCTCTGCCTCCTGGGTTCAAGTGATTCTCCTGCCTCAGTCTCCTGAGTAGTTGGGATTACAGGCATGTGCCATGATGCCTGGATAATTTTTGTATTTTTAGTAGAGATGGGGTTTCACCATGTTGGCCAGGCTGCTCTTGAATTCCTGGCCTCAGCCTCCCAAAGTGCTAGGATTAGAGGCGTGAGCTACCACGCCTGGCTAGTATTTTTTTATTCAGCCTTTTCCCCAGTGCCAGGACTGTACTAAGAGCTTTGTGGCCAGGCACAGTGGCTTATTCCTGTAATCCCAGCACTTTGGGAGGCTGAGGTGGGTGGGTCATGAGGTCAAGAGTTCGAGACCATCCTAGCCAACATGATGAAACCCTGTCTCTACTAAAAATACAAAAATTAGCTGGGCATGGTGGTAGGTGACTGTAGTTCTAGCTACTCGGGAGGCTGAGGCAGGAGTATAGCTTGAACCCGGGAGGCAGAGGATGCAGTGAAAGTGGAGATCACACCACTGCACTCCAGCCTGGGCAACAGAATGAGATTCCATCTCCAAAAAAAAAAAAAAAAAAAAAAAAAAGAAAGAAAACTTTGTATGCACCAATTCACTTAATCCACTCAATACAAGGACTCATTACCATTTACTCGACAAACACTTATTAAACACCTACTATGTGCCAGGCACTCAACAAAATAAAGATCTTTGTCCTTGTGGGACTTCAATTCTAGTGAGGAGACAGATGATAAACAGATAAATTAGCAAACACTCCCAGCACTATGAGAACAAGCAAAGTGAGGTCAAGCAGGAAAGAGTGATGAGTGGAATTGTCTTCTATAGGATGGCCAGGAAAGGCTTCTTGGAAGAGGTGATATTGGAGCAGAATGGATGATGTGGGAGGGAGGCTGTCACGCAAAGCCTGGGGAAGAGCATTCTTGGTGGACGGAACAGAGAATGCAAAAGCCTTGGGGCAGCACCAGGCCACAGGAGTGTTTGAGAAATGAAGCCAGGAGCAGCATGAAGTTGGGAGCTTGCGGGTGAGACCAGAGAGAGCAAAAAGGGCCACATCCTGCAGGATCTCAGGGGTTGTGGTGAGTTCTTTGACTTTTACTGAGTGAAATGGGAGCCATGGAAGGTTCTGAACAGAGGAAAGGCCCCATCTGAATACAGCAGACTGTAAGGAGGGCAAGGGTGACAGCAGACAGTCCATCACTCCCATTTTACAAGTGCCGAAATAAATGGAATCTCAAAACAGTCCAGCAACTGGCCTGAGCCCACACAGCTGCTGAGCAGCCGAGACAGGCTGCAGGCCACCTCGGGTTCAGTGGAGCCATTCCTTTGTGACCTTGTCTCTTTTTATTTTCCTTTTAAATAGAGGTGGGGTCTATGTTGCCCAGGCTGGTCTTGACCTCCCGGGCTCAAGTGATCCTGGCGCCCTGGCCTCCCAAAGTGTTGGGATTACAGGTGTGAGCCACCGTGCCCTGCCAACCTTGGGGTCTTTTGCCTCTCCCAGCCTCAGTTTTTCCATATGTAAATTGTAAATTGGGAATCATTACCACGTTTGGGCATAGCATGGAGGTTAAAAGCACAGCTTCTGGTTGGATCTGAGTCCTTGCTCTGCCATCAGCCAGCTCTGTAACTTTCTGCAATTAACACCCTCTTTCTAAGCTTGGGCTTACCTCACCTAGAAGATGAAGATCTTAATAACACCAATTTCAAGGGGTTCGTTGTAAGGATTAAATGAGATCATGCAGGTGAGGTGCTTAGCACAGCTCCCGGCCTACTTCGGGTGCTCGATAAACGATCATTGTTATTCTGATGGTATCAGGGCCCACACCTACCCGGTGGGTGAGAAAGCCTGGGAGGGTGCCTGGTACATGGTCTACGTTCGACAAAAGTGAATTCTCTCTCCTGTCTCTCCTGCCCGCCGGCTCCCGGGGGACCCAGGCATTCCGGCCTCCTGCAGCCCCCCCACACCGGCCCATACAAAGGTCCCCATTCATGCCTTGCGCACAAAGCGGCCCATTCACCCGGGCCCCTTGGGCCTCCCGCCCCCGGCCGCCCCCTGCACCTCGCC
Source organism: Cheracebus regulus (assembly GCA_963574635.1). Taxonomy (NCBI): domain Eukaryota; kingdom Metazoa; phylum Chordata; class Mammalia; order Primates; family Pitheciidae; genus Cheracebus; species Cheracebus regulus. Next base: position 5,746 of record CAUYQU010086442.1, read on the forward strand.
ATTGGTGGCGCCCCGTGCCCGTCAAGACTCGGCTCCCACCCCCGACCGCGCCGCCTAGCTCCGCGCTCCGACCGCGTTCTTTTCCCACGGCTGGCACCCTTCGACAACTTCTGATTGGCCCCGCCCGCCAGCCGCTCTTTTTGATTGGCGGCTCCCGTCCCCCAGGGGCGGGGCCGTAGCTTGCCGCAGCGGTCGCCCATTGGCCCCTGCTGCGCTCGTGGGGGCGGGGCTGTCCCGGCGGACCCGCCCCTCTTTCTCCCCAGGCCGAAGCCTCGGGACGGCCCTGGAAGCCGGTGAGTGCCTGGGGCTGGCAGCCCTCCGGGGGCGGCAGAACGGGTCTGGGCCCGGGGAAGCTGGAGCCTGGGGTCTGCGAGCGGGGCCCGGGAGCCCGGGCAGGAGGCGGGGGACCGCGGGGAGGTGACGCGGACACTCACCTTGGGCGCGCAGCGGGACGGCGGCTGGGGAGGTGGGGGGGCGGGACGTCTACACTCCCCCAACTCCAGTTGCTGCTGTGTGCGAGGCCGGGTTGGGGTCCTCACTGGCAGCCCCAGGCCTGTTCCGCCGAAGGGGAAACTGAGGCTGTCTTTGGAACCTCGGACGCTTTAATACCTGAGTCATCGCCTCTAGTCCCCCGCCCCCAGCATGACATGTCTCTGTTCTCACGTGTCAGAATGAGGGGCCAGAGAGAGGGGCCGTGACTGGCAGAGGTGGAGGGGTGGGGGAAGGACATATGTGAGACCCTACGAAGTACTTGGATGCTTTTATTATTTTTTTTTATAACTAAATAATTTCCTTTACCGTATTGACTGGAGGTGAGTTATATTGTACCCATTATACAGAGAGGGGAAGGGTGAGACTGGCCCAAACTGGTGACTGCAGGGGGACCCGGTGGGGAAAAACACTCCGGAGACCAACTGTGTGCTGGGTCCTTTAACCTTTTCAATCCTACAGGAGTCCCCTAAGGAAAGTGGTGGTCCCTGTGGCATAGATGGGGAAGCAGGTTGGTAGTATCACCAACTGGGATGCAGAAATTGATGTCTTTAAGGGCCTGCTACAAGTTCTTTCCAGATCCCCTCCTTTAGAATGGCAGAAAAGAGTCTGGGCTTGAATTCCGGACCTCCCTCTTATATTGTGTGACCTTGAGTGCCTTACTTTGACGCTCCCTGCCTCAGTTTCCCTATCAGAGAAACGGACATGCTGATCGTCCCTATGTCATTGGTTGTTGAGATTATTCTAGGTCGCGCGCAGTGGCTCGGGCCTGTTATCCTAGCACTTTGGGAGGTGGAGGCGAAAGAATCGCTTGAGCCCAGGAGTTGGAGACCAGCTTGGGCAACATAGCGCGACCTCGTCTCTATAAAAAGTAAAAAAAGTTAGCCAGGCGTGATGGCGCTCCCCTGTCGTCCCAGTTACTCAGGAGGCTGAGCGGGGAGGATCGCTTGGGCCCAGGAGGTCAAGCTACAGTGAGCCATGATCGTGGCACTGCACTCCATGCTGGGCGACAGAGAGAGACCCTGTCTCTTAAAAAAACAAAAACAAAAAAACAAAAAAAACCCACAAACATTTTGTGATCTCAAAGAGCTGTTCTAAGAGGAGAAAATACTCGACACGTAGTAGGTACTCTTTATCATCATGTATTCCTTATTTCACTCCTGAGACTGAAGCTCAGGACAGAACACACTGTCCTCTTCTTGGTACTCTTACCGTCCATGGATTTTGTGGTTCTGTGCCCACGGTACGTCGTTTTATTAATTTCACTGGCCGCCATTCACAGCAGGGAAAGCTGAGGCCCAGGAAGCTCGAGCAGGATTTGAATCCCGGGAATCCTCAGCCGTCTCTGCGGCGGGCCCTCGACCTTTGCCCGCCATAAGGGGGAGGAGCCCCTGGCACCGCCGCCGCCCACCTGGCACCAGACTCAACCCCGCCTTCCCCTGGCCCCTGTCAGTCAGAGGCCCTGAAGCTCCAGGCCCGCCCCGTCCCCAGCCGGGCAGGTGCCGGGTGACATCAGAGCCGGGCTCCCACCCCGTGACGCGACGGGGCCCCGCCCCGCGCTGGACCGCGGAGGTCGCCACACCTGAAGAGGAAGGGGCTTCCCTTGCCCTCTGCCCATCTCCCCGCTCTGGCCGGCGCCCCCAGGTAGCCCCGAGGATCTGCAGGTTGAGGGGGCGGCGACACAGGCGCTTGGGTCCAGGGGAATGGGTGTTGGGCGCTTGGACTCCTGGATCCGAGGAGGAGCCTTGGGGGCCCGGTGTCCCAGGTCTGAGGAGGGGCTGCGACGGGAGCCTGAACTCCTGGGTCTTGGGGGAGGAAAGGACCGGGGCCAGGACTGCAGGTCTGGGGTCTTAGGGGAAGAGGGGACTGCAAGCCCGGACTCCTGGGTCTCTAGCAGCAGGGGCTGGGGGCCTGAACTCCTGGGTCTGAGACAGGAGCGCATTGAGCCCTGGGACTCCGGAATCCCAGCACTAGAAGCCAGGTCAGAGGGCTGAATGCCAAGGGCCCCAACCTCTGCCCCAGGGCGGGTCCCTGGCTGCTTTGCTTTTTCAAGCCCAGCAGTCTCGGCTCCTCCCAGGGCAGGTGCTTTCACCTGCCCAGGTGACAGTAATTAGCCCTGGCAGAGCGTTCCTGCTCGTTGAGGAAGGGTGGGGCAGCCAGAGGGGCTCGGCCCTTTGGAGCCAAGGCCTGCAGGCCCTGCCTGCCCCGTCAGCGCTGTGGTCGGTTTTCACCGTCTTCAGAACTCGGCATCCTCACCTCCAGCCCGGCTGCAGTGAGGTGAGCGGGCGTGCACCTCCTGATCCATAGGAAGAGGGGGCTGGGGGCTCAGGCTCCTGGATCCTGGGAGAGGCAGAGACTGGGAGTCTGAACTCCTTGGCCTGGGGGAGGAGAGGGTTGGGGGCCTGGACTCTTGGCTCCAGGGAGGGGAGGCATAGGGCTGGGTGATTGCAAAAACTCCCAAACTCTTCCTGGTCAAAGGCCACAGGGCTGGAGAGGAAGTGGGTGGTGTGGGGGGCTGAGGGGGGTAAAGTCCCAGGGATGGAGCTTGGCCCCGGTGTATCCAGGTCACACTGGAGGCCTGGGGTGAGCCTTGACGATTTGGGGGCCACAGGATGGAGAGGGCCTGTTGCATTCGGAGTGCGGGGGTCCAGTGTTTGAGGCCTCAGAGCCACAAGGCCAAGAGTCACAGGAAGCTGGAGCCGCTGGGCTCGGGAGAGAAGAGGGTCTGGGAGGAAGTGGGTTCTCTGAGCAGAACTGAGATTCCACGTGGGAGAGGCTTGAGGGACAGACAGGAGTCTGTTTCGACCGGATCCAGGGCTGCCTCCAGGGCAGCGGGCGTTCAGAAGGACTTCTCCAGGGCCATGTGGGAGCGGGGTGGGGACCGCGGGTGCATCTCGGTCTGCTGGGGACAGAACTCTTCCCCTGTTTGTGTGACTCACGTGGTGGGGCAGAGATGGGGACGTTTGAGGCGGTGGATGAGAGCAGGGGCCGGGCCTGGTGGCTCATGCCTGTAACCCCAGCACTGCGGAGGCCAGGACAGGAGGATTACTCGAGCCCAGGAGTTTGAGACCAGTCTGGGGTAACACAGTGAGAGCCTGTCTTTACTAGAAAAAAACAATAATAAGTGGGACTGGTCGTGCATGCCTGTGGTCCCAGCTACGCGGGAGGCTGAAGTGGGGAGTCACTTGAGCACAGGAGTTGAGGCTGCAGTGAGCTGTGTTTGTGCCATTGCATTCCAACTCCTGCCTGGGCAGTAGAGTGAGACCTGTCTCATAAAAAAAAAAAAAAAAAAGAGAGAGAGAGAGAGAAAGTAAGGGCAGACTTCTTTAGCAGGAGGGGGCAGCGCAGAGTAGGGAGACTATTTTTCCTGCCCGATGCTTGCACTGCCTTGGAATTGCCACTACTGTCTGTGGCACCCTGGATGGCGGGAGAGACCTAGCACATTCTAGTGCCCCCAGCACTGGGTCGCTTCCTTGCTTCCATGATAGCTACACCTGGATCCACCCCTGGGCCAGGAGCTCCCTGAGGCAGGACTCCCAGCCGACTCCTTTCTGGGTCCTCAGACGCACTCAGGGCGGAGTCGCATACTTGAAAGTCCTCAGTGAGTTGAATGAATGGGGCCCGTCTCCCCATTTGATGGAGAAGGAGCCAGGTTCCAGAGAAGGAGGGAACTGTTCACTGAAGCGGTGAGATTCAAGTCTATTCTGCAGGCATGAGGCAGGCATGACCAGAGGTTGTCAGGGAATCTGAACAACAAAAATCAGGTCAATGCCCTCCCTGGGCTCGAATCTCAGAGTAAAAGCGAGGTTGTACCTTTGTCCCCTCTCTCACATCCCCCCCACCACCCTCTGCCCCTCAATCATTTGGCTCTAGCCTCGTCACCCACCTCGCAGTGCCAAGGCCACACAGGTGCATTGCAGCCCCAGGGCCTTTGCACTGGCTGTCTGGAATGAATTTTCTCCCAACACCCCCCTGGCTCGTTCCTGTCATCTCTCTTGGGTCTTTAAATGCCACGCCAGAGAGGCCCTCCCTGGCCACCCTGATGAAAACTTCATCCTCCACCCTAACATCCCTGGTCCCTGCTTTATTCCTCCTCTTGGCATTTATCACCATTAACATACTATGTTTGGCTTTTGTAGAAAATGAGAAAAGAGAGAGAGAGTTTTGTTTTTTTTTGAGACAGAGTCTTGCTCTGTCGCCCAGGCTGGAGTGCAATGGCGTGACCTTGGTTCACTGCAACCTCCGCCTCCCGGGTTCAAGCGATTCTCCTGCCTCAGCCTCTCAAGTAGCTGGGATTACAGGCGCCCGCCACGACGCCCGGATTTTTTTTTTTTTTTTTTTTTTTTGCATTTTTAGTAGAGACAGGGTTTCACCATGTTGGCCAGGCTGGTTTCGAACTCCTGACAGGTGATCCACCCACCTCAGCCTCCCAAAGTGCTGGGATTACAGGCATAAGCCACTGCGCCTGGCCCCAGAGAGAGAATATTTTTTAAAAACAAAAACAAAACCCATACTATCTAATTTACTTTTTAAATCTTTTTATCTGTCTCCTGGGATGAGAGCAGCTCTGTCCAACAGAAATATAATACAAGCCAGATGTGTAATGTAACATTTCCTAGTAGCTACATTTAATGATTAAAATAAAAAAAGGAACAGGTAACATTAACTTAATGATATATTTTATCTAACCCAGTAGATTGAAAATATTATTTCAACATGTCATCAAATATTTAAAGTCTCAGCCAAATATCTTTTTGTTGTACTAAGTCTTGGAAATCCACTGTGTATCTTACATTTAGAACTCCACATGGGGCTATTTATATTTAAATTTTAAGACCGGGTGTGGTGGCTCACGACTGTAATCCCAGTACTTTGGGGAGCCAAGCAGGAGAATTTCTCGAGCCCAGAGTTTGAGACTAGTCTGGGCAATAGAGAAGACCCTGTCTCTACAAATTAAATTTAAAAATTAGTAGGCATGGTGGCATGCCTCCTAATACTTTTTTTTTTTTTTTTTTTTGAGATGGAGTTTTGCTCTTCTTGCCCAGGCTGGAGTGCAATGGCACGATCTTGGCTCACTGCAACCTCTGCCTCCTGGGTTCAAGTGATTCTCCTGCCTCAGGCTCCCTAGTAACTGGGATTACAGGCATGCACCACCACACCCAGCTAATTTTTTGTATTTTTAATAGAGATGGAATTTCTCCATGTTGATCGGGCTGATCTCAAACTCCTGACCTCAGGTGACCTGCCTGCCTCGGCCTCCCAAAGTACTGGGATTACAGGTGTGAGCCACCAGCCCAACCTACATTTATTTTTTCATCAATAAATTTCAGACATGAATCACCTGAGGCCGGGAAGTTAAGGATGTGGTAAGCCATGATTGCACCAATACACTCCAGCCTGAGCAACAGAGCGAGACCCCGTCTCAAAATAAAATAAAATAGATTTAATTTAAATGACTGAAATTGAAAATGCATTTCCTCAGTGACGCAAGTGTCCAGCAGTGCACAGGTGGTGGTGGGGCTCCTGCACTGGGCAGCCCGGGGCTGGAAGGTAAACATTCGGAGACAGGTGTCTTCTTCCAGCTCATCTATTGCTCCATTATGAGTGCCTAGAACTGAGTTGGGTCAGGTGTGGTGGCTCATGCCTATAGTCCCAGCACTTTGGGAGGCTGAAGAGGGCAGATCACTTGAGGTCAGGAGTTCAAGGACAGCCTGGACAACATAGTGAGACCCCCCCCCCCACCCCTCTACAAAAATTGCATATAAATAGCTGGGGTTGGGTGCAGTGGTTCATGCCTATAATCCCAACACTTTGGGAGGCCAAGCCAGGTGGATTACCTGAGGTCAGGAGATCGAGACCAGCCTAGCTAACATGGTGAAACCCCATCTCGACTAAAAATTCAAAAATTAGCTGGGTGTGGTGGCAGGCACCTGTAATCTCAGCTACTCGGGAGGCTAAGGCAGGAGAATCACTTGTCCCGGATGTGGAGGTTGCAGCAAGCTAAGATCAGGACATTGCACTCCAGCCTGGGCGATAAGCCAGTCTCAGAATAATTAATAATAATAAATAAATAAAAAGAGCTGAGCCTCTGAGCCGGGTTCACAGCCTAGCTCCTGAAAGAATGAAGGGGTGTGTAGAGCGGTGAATGAATGAAATGAGTAAGCTAGGTCTGTTAATCCACTTTGTAGAAGTGTGGCAAAAGGTCTGGTGCAGGAAGGCAGAGGGGGCTGCCTGGGGAATTAGGGGTGGGGAAGGGAGGCACGGGGGACGGAGCCCCACCTGATCTCCTCGCTCTTTCTCTGCCCCTGCAGACCATGGCAACGGTGACCATGTCGGTGGCCGGGCGGAAGGTGACCCCCAGGCCGGGCCCAGTGCCCGAGGCGGCCCAGCCGTTCCTGTTCACGCCCCGAGGGCCCAGCGCGGGTGGCGGGCCTGGCTCGGGCACCTCCCCGCAGGTGGAGTGGACGGCCCGGCGCCTCGTGTGGGTGCCTTCGGAGCTCCACGGGTTCGAGGCTGCGGCGCTGCGGGATGAAGGCGAGGAGGAGGCGGAGGTGGAGCTGGCGGAGAGCGGGAGGCGGCTGCGGCTGCCTCGGGACCAGATCCAGCGCATGAACCCGCCCAAGTTCAGCAAGGCCGAGGACATGGCCGAGCTGACCTGCCTCAACGAGGCCTCGGTCCTGCACAACCTCCGAGAGCGGTACTACTCCGGCCTCATCTACGTGAGTGGCCTCCTGCTGGGGGGCGGGGGTGCTGCCGGGTGGGGAGCCGTGTGCCTACACCCCAACCTGCATGAGTTGAGACTGTTTATCATCCGTATCCCACGTCCCAGGACTAGTCCTAGGCATAATTTGGTTGCCAAATTATGAATTGTTGGATTACCAGGACTGCCTCGGACCCTGCTGGGGGCATCCCATGATATATATGGTAGATAAACGGTATTATTTTCCTAAAGTATATACAAAGTTCCAATTCCTCAGCTGTAACTGATCCCGAGTTTTGAGAAACAGAAACAGATCTGTGACTCATCAATGCAAATCATTGAGTAGAGAAACATGTTGCTTGAGGCCGGGGGTGGGGGGTCACACCTGTAATCCCAGCCCTTTGGGAGGCCGAGGCTGACGGAGCGGCTGAGGTCGGGAGTTCAAGACCATCCTGGCCAACATGGTGAAACCCCATCTCTACAAAAATACAAAAATTAGCCGGGCATGATGGCAAGTGCCTGTAATCCCAGCTACTCGGGAGGCTGAGGTGGGAGAATTGCTTGAACCCGGGAAGTAGAGGTTGTGGTGAGCTGAGATTTCACCATTGCACTCCAGCCTGGGTGACAGCAAGACCCCATCTCAAAAAAAGACAAAAAGCAAAAAGCTGTATGCTAGGCTCTGTGCTAAATGCCTACCTATTAATTTATTCAATCTCACCCTAGGCAAGGTAGAGTCTATTACTGTTCACATTTTACGTAGGAGGCAGTGAGGCTCAGAGAGAGCCCATAACAATAAAAACGAACATTTATTAGACGTTTACTAAGCATTCTTCCAAGCTTCCTAAAATACATTGCCTCCATACAGTTTCAGAATTATGAAGTATCTGATACTCATTTTACAGGTAAGGAAACTGAGGCACAGAGAGGCCAAGGTCACAAAATTAGACCTGGCAGATCCAGGTAGGCTGGTCCCAGGTGTTCTCACTTTGTTGTAGTGGCTTTTTTTTTTTTTTTTTGAGACGGAGTCTTGCTCTGTCTCCCAGGCTGCAGTGCAGTGGTGCAATGTCAGCTCAGCTCGCTGCAACCTCCGCCTTCTGGGTTCAAGCGATTCTCCTGCCTCAGCCTCCCAAGTAGCTGGGATTACAGGCGCCCGCCACCACACCTGGCTAATTTTTGTATTTTTAGTAGAGATGGGGCTTACCATGTTGGCCAGGTTGGTCTTGAACTCCTGACCCCAGGTGATCCACCCATCTTGGCCTCCCAAAGTGCTGGGATTCCAGGGGTGAGCCACTTTGCCCAGCCTGTGGTACCTTTTAAGACTGAGATGGGCTGGGAGTGGTGACTCATGCCACCAGCACTTTGAGAGGCTGAGATGGGTGGATTGCTTGAGCCCAGGAGTTCAGGACCATCCTGGGCAAGGCAAAACCCCATCTCTGCAAAAAAAAATAAGAATAATTAGCTGGGCATGGTGGCACACTCTTGTCGTCTCAGCTACCTGGGAGGCTGAGGTGGGCGAACTACCTGAGCCCTGAAAGTTGAGGCTGCAGGGAGCTGTGATGGTGCCACTGTACTCCAGCCTGGGTGACAGATCAAGACCCCATCTGAAACAAAACAAAACAAAAACCGATTGAGAAGGGATTGATGATCGTGAGGTTGAGTACAGCAGTCTTCTCGCGTCTGTGCTAAGCATTGGATGTTCATTGCATTTTTAAAAATCTTGACAGCAAACAGATGGTGTGGGGAAGTGGTTCTTAACCCCACCCACATGATAGAAACATCGGGGAAATTCTTAGAAAATACCAGTGCCTGAGCCCCACCCCAGAACTTTAAATCAAGCTCTCTGGGGCTATGACTTGGGCATTGGTATTTTTAGTAGGCTTCCCAGGAGGTTCTAATGGGCAGCCCAGGGGTTATTAACTTCATTGAACAAAAGAGCAAACAGGATTAGAGAGATTGATAAGGAATGTGGACAATAATAATGAAAAATAATAATAGAAGGCTAGCAAATATTTATGGAGCACTCGTGATGTGCCAAGCACTGTTCTAAGTGCGGCTTGTAAGTTATCAGCTTGTATCACCTGAGGTTCAGGAATGTTAAGTGACCCTCTGCCATGAAGGAATCATGCCAGGATTTGAACCCAGGCAGCTGGTTCGAGAGTCATGCTCCAAGCTCCAGCTTAGACTAGTGGGGTCTCACAGTCTTGCTCCAACATCCACCCTTTTCAGGGTCACAAAGCAGAAGGTTAGAATTTTTTTTTTTTTGAGATGGAGTCTCTCTCTGTTGCCCAGGCTGGAGTGCAGTGGCGCAATCTCAGCTCACTACCTCTGCTGCCCGGGTTCAAGCGATTCTGCTGTCTCAGCCTCCTGGGTAGCTGGGATTACAGGTGCCTGCCACTGTGCCTGGCTAATTTTTGTAGTTTTTAGTAGAGACATGGTTTCACCATGTTGGGCAGACTGGTCTTGAACTCCTGACCTCGTGATCCACCTGCCTTGGCCTCCCAAAGTGCTGGGATTACAGGTGTGAGCCACTGTGCCCAGCTAGATTAGAATATTTTTATGAAGTCTCACACCCACTTGGAGACTGAGGCTCTGAGATGAGCAGTAGCTGGCTCAGGGCCCCTCAGCTTGCGGTGGCAGGTGTAGAATTTGATCAAGGGCTATCGGACCCTGCGTGGGGTTGGTGTCTTCTCCAGTCTTCTCCAGTTTGGCCCTTTCCAAACAAATCCTCACACACCTTTACTAGCCCTGGGAAAGAGGCCCCTACCTGATCCACTCCCCCACATCTCACCCAAGGCCACAGACATCAGGACGACATCCAAAACACGGGTCCACTCGTTGCCTTTTACCAGGCTGGAGTGCAGCAGTGTGATCTTGGCTCACTGCATCCTCCACCTCCTGGGTTCAAGTCATTCTCCTGCCTCAGCCTCCTGAGTAGCTGAGATTACAGGCACCCACCACCACACCCAGCTAATTTTTGTATTTTTAGTAGAGATGGGTTTCACCATGTTGGCCAGGTTGGTCTCGAACTCCTGAGCTCGAGTGATCCACCCACCTCAGCCTCCCAAAGTGCTGGGATTACAGGCGTGAGCCGCTGTGCCCAGCCACTCTTTGCCTTTTAATAACTACTCTGAGCCTTCTCAGCAACGTTTTAAGGTATCTGCTGTCATCCTCACTCTGCAGGTGGGGAAACAGCCTCAGAGTGCGGGACAGGATTTGGACATAAGCCCCACAACTGGAAACCAGCTAAGCTAGGACTTGAACTCAGGTCATTGTGACTGCAGACCCCAGGTCCTAGCTACTGCACTAGGAAGATTATTCGGAAAGTTCAGGAGAAAAAGTGGTAGGGCCTGAGCTAAGGTGGTGGCCAGGGAGCCAGACTTTTGGGGCCTAAGAAATGGAAGTGAGAGAGAAGATTCTAGAATTCCAGATAGGAAGCAAATTGAGCCTTAATAAGGATCATTAGCATGTAGTGAGCATCTGCTTTCTCTGCCGGCTGCTGTTTTAAATTTCTTTCCAATATGATCTTGTTGACCCCCATCCCCATCCACATCAGGCTGTGAGGTAGGGATTGTCACCCTCTTTTTCCTACAGCTTGGAGAGGGAAAGCCATTGGCCCAACAGAAGCTGATAGTGGCTAAAATATTGAGCATGCAGTGTTTCAAGGTCCATGTTCTGTTTTTAATTTTGTTTTAGACATAGCCTTGCTCTGTCACCCAGGCTGGAGTGCAGTGGCATTCTCACAACTCACTGCAGCTCAACCTCCTGGGCTCAAGTGATCCTCTTGTCTGGATCAAGTGATCCCTCCCAAAGTGTTGGGGGAAAAACTGGTAGGGTTCATGTGGCCTCCCAAAGTGCTGGGAGAAAAAGCTGGGGTTCACATTAAACCCTCTTCATGCCACATGAACTTGTGGATGGCTCCCAGCCACCTCATGTAGGAAGCACTATTTCTGACGGTGAGACCCTGATAGTTGGCTTGCTCAAGCCACCTGGCCTGAAAATGTCAGAGGTGTGATTCAAACTCTGTCCTGTTTAAGACCTGTGCGTAATACATGTGTACTGACTGACCAACTGATGGTGGGGAAGGTGGTGTTGCCCAGTGGAAAGTGAGACGTCCAGGGCTCCAGAAACCCAGTTTCTGCCACTAATAGGCTGGTTGGCTTTGAGTTGCTAAAAGTCTCAGTCCCTTTCCTGGGACCCTTGGGGCAGGCAGGGAACCCCTTTGTAGAACACCCTGGTTTGAGAAACACCGAGAGATGCATTATGTGATTTCACTCTCGGAACAATTCAGACGCGTTTTCCAGGGCTGGAAACTGAGCTTTAGAGAGGACAAGTCCTTCCTGCAAAGTCACACACAGCTAGAAAATGCTGCATCTGAATTTGAACCCTGGATGGCTTCAAAGTCTGAGCAATGAGCCTGGGAGTTTGAGGCTGCAGCGAGCCGGGATGGCGCCACTGTACTCCAGCCCAGGCCAGAGCCAGACCCTGTCCCACCCGTACCCCTGCCAAAAAAGTCTGAGTTAGCCCAGGGCTCCCAGGTAGGATGGGTAACGTGTAAGAGTCTCAAGACCCATATCTGGCGTGTGTTGCATGGGCTCGCCTCGGCCTGGCTGGTTTTTATCTGTGATCTCCCCTAATGCCTGCAGCCTTTGTAATGAGGTAGGGAGTGTCGGCCTCGGTTTCCCAAGGAGGAAACTGACACTATGGGGAGTCACCAGGCTGAGGGGGATGGGGGCAGGCCTGTCTTCAGAGCCCCGAGGGCTGGAGCAGCCACTCCTGACCCTTCCAGCCGGACTTCCCACCTGTCTCCCACCCTCTTGGGGTGCACCAGCCTCCGTTCTTTGCCCCCAGCCTTGTTGATCAGCTCAGGTTTCCGTTCCCAGGGTGTTGCCCTGGAAACAAGGTGTGGCTGGCAGGAGGGGCTGGGGTGGGATGGTGGCGTGGGGAGTGGGCTCCTCCGCCAGCCAGAAGTGGGGGCCGGGGCGCCGGCAGCCATGAGATACCCTCCCAGGGAATGTGGTCCAGCCGCCCCACCCTCTGAGAGCTGGGAGCTTCAGGCAGGGAGGGCAGACACCCACCAAACCGGTTGTTCTGCTCCTGGCCGGCCACCCACTCTCCCACCGTTAGAAGGTTGGCACCTGGGACCAGGCAGCCTGTGGTGGCCACACCCTACTCTGCTTGAGAAGTTCAAGCTCCCTGGGAGCTTAAAACAGTCCTGCTGGCTGGACGCAGTGGCTTATGCCTGTAATCCCAGCAGTTTGACATGCCGAGGTAGGAGGATTGCTTCAGCCCAGGGGTTCAAGACCAGCCTGGGCAACATGGTGAGACTTGATCTCTGCAAAAAGTAAAAATTTAAGAAATTGGCCAGGTGTGGTAGTACATACCTTTGGTCTCATCTGCTTGGGAGGCTGAGGTGGGAGGATTGCTTGAGCCCAGGAGGTAGAGGCTGCAGTGAGCTGTGTTCATGCCACTGCACTCCAGCCTGGGTGACAGAGTGAGATCCTGTCTCTAAAAAATAAAAGAAGAAGACAGTCCTGCTGCTAACCAGCTTAGACACCAGCTAGCTGGGTAACTAGCAAAGTAGGTTCCCCAACTTGATCACACACAGTTACAAACACATCTGAATTTGAATCCTGGATGGCTTCAAAGTAGGAGTGACAAGCTCAGAGTAGCTAACTAGCTAAGCCACTAAGCAGCTAAATTCTCTGACTAGTTTAGCTAGCTGACTCTAGCTAGCTTGGCTAGTTAGCTCTGGCTGATTTAGCTAAGTGGCTAACTAGCTCTCTAGCTATATCTAACTGCTTTTGTGACTGTCAAACCCCTCTTGCTATGTGATACCCCTGTGAGCTCGACTTGTTCTTAAACTGTTACAGAATCCTGAGGCCGGGCGTGGTGACTCACACCTGTAATCCCAGCACTTTGGGAGACCGAGGTGGGCAGATCACTTGAGGTCAGGAGTTTGAGACTAGCCTGGGCAACATAGAGGGACCCCTGTTTCTACAAAAAGTAAAAAAAATTAGCTGGCTGTGATGGTGTGCGCATGTGGTCCCAGCTACTCGGGAGGCTGAGGTGGGAGGATTGCTTGGGTCCAGGAGGCGGATGTTGCAGTGAGCTGAGATCGCACCTCTGCACTCCAGCCTGGGAGACAGAGCCAGACCCTGTCTAAAAAAAAAACAAAAAACAAAAAACCCACTACATCTTTATTTTCACACACCTTAAACCTGAAATCTAGCATTTCCTCCAAGAAGAATGTCCCGCTGGCCTGGCACGGTGACTCATGCCTGTAATCCCGGCACTTTGGGAGGCTGAGGTGGGAGAATTAGTTGAGCCCAGGAGTTCGAGACCAGCCTGGGCAACATAGTGAGACCCTGACTCTACTTAAAATAAGAAAAATTAGCCTAGTGAGTTGACACACACTTGTGATCCCAGCTACTCGGGAGGCTGAGGTGGGAGGATTGCTTCAGACTAAGAGGTTGAGGGTGCAGTGAGTCATGATTATAGCACTGAGCTCCAGCTTGGGCGACAGAGTAAGACCCTGTCTCAGAAAAAATAAAAAAAGACTAGGCACGGGCATGTCAGCAGGACTGTCATGTGTCTATTATTTATCACTAGAAACCACAGGTATGTTTCTGTTGCATTTCAGTTACTGCAGATGCCACAAGCACCTTTCCAGAGATACTCCATGCATATTCAAGCGAATATATACAAAGATTCCTCTTCCACCCTTTCTTTTTTTTGAGACAGAGTTTTGCTCTTATCACCCAAGCTGGAATGCAATGGCATGATCTCAGCTAACTGCAACCTCCGCTTCCCAGGTTCAAGCGATTCTCCTGCCTCGGCCTCCTGAGTGGCTGAGATTACAGGCATACACAACCACGCCCGGCTTTTTTTTTGTATTTTTAATAGAGACGGAGTTTCACCATGTTAGCCAGGCTGGTCTCGAACTCCTGACCTCAGGTGATCTGCCCGCCTCAGCCTCCCAAAGTGCTGGGATTACAGGCATGAGCTGCCGCATCTGGCCACTTCTCTTTCTAATGCAAATGGTAGCTCCTCACACAGACAGTCCTCAACTCGCCTCCTTTTACTCGATATGGATTTGAAGATAGTCCCACGTCTATACACAAGAGGTTTGTAGGAATCCACTCTACGAAGGTGCATTCCGGTCGCTTCCAGTCTTTTGCTGCTACAAAGACTGTGTCAGCGGGCTGTCTTGGACACGGCCATTTTCTGTGTGCGAGTCCAGGCAGCCACAGGCCGTGACCCAAGTCTGGCTGGCCGCGAAGGCCTCGTTCTCTCTCAGGGCAAATCCTCTCCCAGACAGTGCCTTTGTGCAATTTGGAAAGATTCTTTGCAACCATCAGCCTGAAAATGCTCATAACAAACACTCAAATCTGCATCGCGATGGTGTAGACATACCACATACAGATGCCCTCGTGCCTGCCCAATGGCTCCATGATGCCTTCCAGGCTGTGGGCAGGCATCTGAGACCCTCTCCCCTCTCCCCGACTGCAGACGTACTCCGGCCTTTTCTGTGTGGTCATCAACCCGTACAAGCAGCTTCCCATCTACACAGAAGCCATTGTGGAGATGTACCGGGGCAAGAAGCGTCACGAGGTGCCGCCCCACGTGTACGCAGTGACCGAGGGGGCCTATCGGAGCATGCTGCAGGGTGAGTGCTGGGCAGGGCTCTCGGCCTTCGAGGCCACTCTTCAATTGGGGCCTGGCTGGGTCTGCTGGAAGCCAGAGTCAGGTCAAATGACGGCTTGAGGACTTCAGCCTCTGTGGGGCTTCTTAGGGGACAGGAGGGAACACAAGTAGAGCTGTGAGTGGGTGAGCTGCTAGGTTCTAGAGTCTCTTTACCTGTCTCTATGCTCACCCTCTCGTTTGTTTATTTATTTATTCATTCATTCATTCATTTATTTATTTTTGAGACAGACTCTCGCTCTGTCGCCCAGGCTGGAGAGCAGTGGCGCGATCTTGGCTCACTGCAACTTCCGCCTCCTGGGCTCAAGCGATTCTCATGCCTCAGCCTCCCGAGTAGCTGGGACCATAGGTGCCTCCTCACCACACCCAGCTAATTTTTGTATTTTTAGTAGAGACGGGATTTCACCATGTTGGCCAGGCTTGTCTCGGACTCCTGACCTCAAGTGATCTGTCCACCTCGGCCTCCCAAAGTGCTGGGATTATAGGCGTGAGCCACCGTGCCTGGCCTCTTTTAAAAATTTTTAAAATAATTAATTTTTTATTTCAATAGTTTTTGGGAAACAGGTGGAGTCCGGCTGCATGGAAGGAGTTCTCTAGTGTGGATTTCTGAGATGTTGGTGCGCTCGCCATCGGAGCAGTGTACACTGCACTGTGTGGAACCTTCTATCCCTCTCCCCCCACCCTTCCCCTGAGTCCCCAAAGTCCGCTCTGTCATTCTTATGTCTTTGCGTTCCCAGAGCTTAGCTCCCACTTATGAGTGAGAACATAAGATGGTTGGTTTTCCATTCCTGAGTTACCTCACTTAGAATAATGGTCTCCAATTTCATCCAGGTTGCTGTGAATGACATTATTTAATTCCTTTTTATGGCTGAGTAGTATTCTATGGTGTGTGTGTATATATATCTATACACAAAAATGGTGTGTGTGTATATATATATACACACCAATAATAAAAGAGAGGATATACACGAGTGCGCGTGCGCACACATACACACACACACACACACACTCTCCATGGGATATATGTTCTCTATCTATGCTTTATATACAGACACACCCACCATGGGACATATGTGTGTGTGTATCTGTGTGTGTATACATACCATGAAGAAAATATATCTATATCTCACAGCTTCGTTTTTTTTTTTTTTTTGTAGCCCTGGGAGGAACCTGGGGCCGCAAGTGTGTTTAAAGTGTCGATGATCAAATCAAAAGCAACTTTTTTTTTTTTTTTTTCTTGAGACGGAGTCTCGCTTTGTTGCCCAGGCTGGAGCGCAGTGGTGCCATCTCAGCTCACTGCAATCCCCGCCTCCTAGGTTCAAGTGATTCTCCTGCCTCTGCCTCCTGAGTAGCTGGGATTACAGGCGTGTGCCACCATGGCAGGCTAATTTTGGTATTTTTAGCAGTGACAGGGTTTCACCATGTTGGCCAGGCTGGTTTCGAACTCCTGACCTCAGGTGATCTGCCCGCCTCAGCCCCCCAAAGTGCTGGGAGGTGTGAGCCACCGTGCCTGGCCTGCTCATGGCTTTAGAACCCATCTGCACCACTTGCCACCTCTGCCCATCCCCAGCCTCACTGGCCTGTCTGTCTCTCAAACATCCCTAACTCAGAGCTCTTCCCCCGGCTGTGACCTCTGCCTGAAATGCCACCTCCTCTGAGAAGCCTTCTGGGCTTCTTCCCCCGAGTCAATTCTTATTACCTAACGCCAGGGTTTCAGAATCCTGGCTCTGTTGACATTTGGGGCAGGATGATTCTTCGTTGTGGGGGACTGTCCTGGGAATTCTAGGATGTTTAACAGCGCCCCTGGCCCCTGCCCTCTCAGTGCCCATGGAACTCCCCTCTCTTGATATACCAGCCAAAAATGTCTCCAGACGTTGCCAGATGTCCCCTGTCAGGAGTGGAGGACATAACTGCCCCCATTTAAGAACCATTGCTTTAGCCGGGCACAGTGGCTCACTCACGCCTGTAATCCTAGCACTTTGGGAGGCCAAGGTGGGCAGATTGAGAGGTTGGGAGATTGAGACCACCCTGGTGAAACCCCGTCTCTACTAAAAATACAAAAATTAGCTGATCGTGGTGGCGGGTGCCTGTAATCCCAGCTACTCAGGAGGCGGAGGCAGGAGAATGGCTTGAACCCTGGAGGTGGAGGTTGCGGTGAGCCGAGATCGCGCCACTGCACTGCAGCCTGGTGACACAGCGAGACTCTGTTTAAAAAAAAGAACCGCCGGGCACGGTGACTCACGCCTATAATCCTAGCACTTTGGGAGGCCGAGGCGGGCGGATCACCTGAGGTCAGGAGTTCAAGACCAGCCTGACCAATATGGTGAAACCCCGTCTTTAAAAATAAATAAATAAATACATAAAAATATAAAGAAAAGAACCACGGCTTTATTCTATTACTGATTTAGTTTTCTTCCCAGGGCTAATTGCTATTTGGTTGTAGTTTTTTGTCCCTTGCCTCGTAAGTGGAAGCTCGGTAGGGGCACACATCCTGCCAGTTCTCCGCTCCTCTTCATGCCTGGCGCTCAGTTGGTGGTCAGCATGCAGTTGTGGAATGGCTGTGTGAGTCCTAGGGCAGGCACTGGGGTAGATATCTTCTATCACACGACCTTGCTCCTGTCTTTGAATCTCACATTCTCAGCATGAGGCGGCACACACAGTTGGGTCTCACCTTGAGGTTGTTGAGCGAATCACATTCTGTTCAATTGAGGGAATCTGTCTCCATTTTACAGGTGAGGAAACCAAGGCTCTGAGAGGGACAGCTGTTTTCCCTGGGTCACACAGCACGCAAGGGGCTGAGCTGGGTGGGGGAATTCGACTCCAGAGTGTTACGCCTTAAGACCCAAGCTTTTTCTTACGCCTTGGGGATAATTTTTAAAAGGCAGTGGTGAGTGTAAGGGACCAGAGGGCCCTGCTTGAGACTCTCTCACATGACATATGTCCCCACTCTGTCCCCTACAGATCGTGAGGACCAGTCCATTCTCTGCACGTGAGTAATCTGGAAGCACTTCCTGGAGGAGGAGGGGTCCGGGTGGGGTGTGACTGTGTTTGGAGTGGGAAGGGCGGGTGGGGAGCTTGCCTGAGGTCACTGCCAACCCCCTTTGCTTCCCCTTGTCCCCACAGCGGAGAGTCTGGAGCGGGAAAGACAGAAAACACCAAGAAGGTCATCCAGTATCTCGCCCACGTGGCGTCGTCACCGAAGGGCAGAAAGGAGCCAGGCGTCCCCGTAAGCAGCCCCGCCTTGAGACATGCCCTGGGCCTGGCCCCACCACTGCCCCTTCCATCTTGGGCTTTCCCTGTTCCCCTCATGGAGAACCTTCTCCTGGACGCCCATGCCACCTGAGTACCTACTGTGTGCCTGGGGTGGGGCCGGAAGCAGAGTCAGGGGAACACAAAAGATGTGAGGGCCCGTCTTGGTCTCACTGGCTCTCGGAATGGCTCCTGGCACTTAGTAGGTGCTTTATTTTCTGAGCACCTACTGTGCCAAGCCTGATTTTAGGTGACCATGATGCCCAAGTTTGTCGTCTAAGTGAACGTTACATGGTCCCCACCCCCACAAGCCTGTTCCAGGCCCTGCTCTCACACTCCCTTACTTACTCCTCGGGTGGGGTGGGTGCTGCTTTCCTGCGTTGAAGATGAAAAGCGTGGGAGGGTGAGTCAGTCGTGGGTCACGTATCCAGGAAGAGGTAGAGAGAGGCCGGGTGTGGTGACGCATGCCTGTAATCCCAGCACTTTAGGAGGCTGAGGCTGGAAGATTGCCTGAGCCCAGGAGTTCAAGACCAGCCTGGGCAACATAGTGAGATGCCATCTCAACAACAAAATTTTGTTTTTTAATAAAGGAGGCAGAGTGGGATTCAAAGCCAGGCGTGTGGTCCCCCAGGCCACCCTACTCCACATGCGTAGTTTCCCCGGTCCCCCCTCCCCCACTCCCCCGCAAGGTCACCAGTTCACCTGTGTGTCTGTCCACGTTCCATGTGCTGTGTCCTGGTCCGTGTCTCGTGTCCCGTGACTTCCTCAGGCCTCCGCCAGCACCGTGTCTTATGTGAGTAGCAGGGAATCACCTTGAGTCTTGCCACCACTAATGCCTTCCCAGATACCCAATGCATGGTCTTCTTGGTAGACAGGGCCCAAGGCAGCAGTGGTCCCAGCCGTCAGGGACCCCCTACCCCCCACCCACTGCTATTCGTGGTGGCCCTGCTGAGTGTGTGCACACGGGCCACAGATACCAACATGAAACAATCCGGAGGACAAAACTGCCACTTACTGCTGATCTACTAAACACATGCAGCCGGGGCCCACAGATGCTGTGTGCACATAACCAGAGAGCTGAGAGTGCAGCAAGGGAAATACACACGTGTCCTGTGTTGTTCTGTGTGCCAAGCTGCATGCCCTTCACTTTGTACATCTTTTTTTCATTTGACAAAGCATCCACTTAGCTAGATCATTTCATCTTAACACAAGCAAGACATGGACTGAGAGAAGACGCACACAGGCTGCCATTTATGAAGCACCTACTATGTGCCAGGCTCTGACAACGAGGGGCTGGAGGAAGTTTGGAGTAGGGTTCCTCCCATGGAGTAGCCTGGTGGGGCTAGGAACCCACTAGTTTTTAAAGGCCTATGATGTGCCAGACTGCTTGAGGCACTTTATATAGGTGGTGCAGATTCTTCTTGCCTTAGTTAAAAATTCTAGCCTGAGTTTGGTGGCTCAAGCTTGTAATCCCAGCACTTTGAAAGGCTGAAGTGAGAGGATTGCTTGAGGCCAGGAGTTCAAGATCAGGCTGGGTAACAGAGTGAGACCCCACTTCTACTAAAAATTAGCTGGGCATGGTGGCACATGCCTGTTGTCCCAGCTACTCAGGAGGCGGAGGTGGGAGGATTTCTTGAGCCCAGGAATTTGAGACTGCCATGAGTTATAACTGTGCCACTGCACTCCAGAAATTCTACAAGCAACACATGAATACATGTTCATTGTAACAGCAACAAATCAGATGAAATGAAATTCCTCTTTCCTCCCATCACTCCCCTTCCTTGGAGGGACTTACGCTGTTGACAGTTTGGTGTGCATCCTTGCAGACCTTTCTCCATATGTTTACAAACATGTATCTATCTGTAGATTTAAGTCTTATTTTGTGGTGTTTTTTCCTTAATTCATTTTTTATGAATGGGATAACATTGTGGACATTGTTCTGCAACTTGTGTTTTTGTTTGGCTTGGTTTGGTTTGGTTTCCACTTAACAATATGTCTTGGAGATGCTTCCCTGTTCCCCTCACAATAGACAGATGGGCAAGACCCGGATACAGGAAGTGGGCATACACCCAGATACACAAAGGCCCCTTACACAGACACGCGGCCAGCTGGAGACACAGCCGGAGCTGGGCTGCCCTGGCCTGCCCCATTCTCACTGACCTCACACATCATCTCCTGTGCCCGGCAGGGTGAGCTGGAGCGGCAGCTGCTTCAGGCCAATCCCATTCTAGAGGCCTTCGGCAACGCCAAGACAGTGAAGAATGACAACTCCTCCAGATTCGTGAGTGCCGGGGGCAGGCAGTGCGACTGTGTCAGGGATACAGGAGCTGGGAGCCTGGGGGATGGGCTTCAGGGGGAAAGACATGTGGGTCTGTTGAGGGAGGAGGGGCTGCGGACCTGGACTCTTGAGTCTGAGGGAGGAGGCGCTGGAGGCCCGGTCACCTGGGTTTGAGGGAGGAGAGGCTGGGGTCCCTGACCCTTAGGTCTGAGGAAGGAGGAGCTGGGGGTCTGGATCCCTGGGTTTGAGGGAGGAGCAGCTGAGGACTGGGGATCTGGGGAAAGAAGTCAAAGGAGACCAGACCTTGAATTCCCAAGGAGCCCCTCACTGGGGACTCACCACAGGATGGGGTTCAGGTAGAGGGAGCGAGGAAGTGGGGGGTCAGCCCCAGCTCTGGGAGCAGTGGGTGTGGGGTCTGAGCGGGGAAGGGAAGGGGACCCTCGGCTGAAGCCCACCCACCTCGGTC
This sequence comes from Cheracebus regulus, assembly GCA_963574635.1. Classification (NCBI taxonomy): domain Eukaryota; kingdom Metazoa; phylum Chordata; class Mammalia; order Primates; family Pitheciidae; genus Cheracebus; species Cheracebus regulus. Next base: position 26,629 of record CAUYQU010086442.1, read on the forward strand.
TCTCCCAGGGCAAATTCATCCGAATCAACTTCGACGTTGCCGGGTACATCGTGGGTGCCAACATTGAGACCTGTATCCTCTCACGGCCCATGGGGGTGGCAGCCAAGGGGGCGGCCTTTCAGACAGCACTGCGTATAGGAAGCCCCTCCCACCACAGGGGCCCCACCCTGCTGCTCAGATGGGACCCCATACCCAAGCAGTATCTGCCTAAGGAGGGGGAGGGTGGGACTTCTGGTCTTCGGACTTCTGGTGTGTACGAGGCCAGCACAGCCTTCCTATGGGGTGGTGGGTTCGGGTCCCCCAGGTTCAGGCAGAAGGGGAGTCCCAGCACTCAACCTGCAGTGGCACTCATGGGGACCCATGACAGTGAAATGACATAAGCAGTGCCAGCAAAGAGAAAAGGCGCCTGGGGCCAAGTCCCCAGGCACAGGCTCCTGGAACCCTCTCCAGCAGAGGCACACAGGACACCAGGAGGGCCAACACGTATGAAATGCTGTCCCAGGGAAGCGCAGAGAGACTCAGACCCAGGGGTTTCCCTGGGGGCTGGTCACATCCTCCTCTGCATGCCCGCCCCACTAACGCCCTTAGTAGGAACCAAAATTCACACTCCCAGGAGGGAAGCAGGTTGTCAGTGTAAACCACAGTGTTTGCACAAACCGTTTAAGCCCAGCGAACCCCTCTCATCCCATTAGAGGATGCCAGGACCCTCCCAAAATCCAGGTGCCCAGACGTTAGCCAGGGGCCCACCTGGCCAGCAGACCTTTCCAGGGGAGCATCTCAGGCCAGCTGTGTTTACCCTTTTCTTTCTGCTCAGATAGCCTATGAGTGTTGAAAGGAAACTAAATGATAAAACACAGGCACTCTCGGAGTGCGGAAATTAAGAGAATGGGCCAAGAAATTGTTCCAGCCTGGGTTCAAATCTCAGTTCTGCCACTTTGAGACTCTGGGGACCTGGGCACGTGATTTGGCCTTTCCCTGCCTCAGTTTCTCCCTCTAAGAAGGAGAAGGAACATAGAACCTTCCCTAGTGGGTTTTGTGAGTGAAATGCTTGGCCGAAGCACCTGCTACATAGCCGGCACTCAAGGATAAGCTATTGTTATTAGCATTAATGATCGAATCAGTGGCCAGGCACGGTGGCGCACGCCTGTAATCCCAGCACTTTTGGAGGCCAAGGCAGGTGGATCATTTGAGGCCGGGAGTTTGAGATCAGCCAGGCCAACATGGTGAAACCCCGTCTTTACTAAAAATACAAAAACCAGCTGGGTGTGGTGGCAGGCACCTGTAATTCCAGCTACTCGGGAGGCTGAGAAAGGAGAATCACTTGAACCCAGGAGGCGGAGGTTGCAGTGAGCCAAGATTGTGCCACTGTACTCCAGCCTGGGCGACAGAGTGAGACTCTGTCTAAAAATTAAAGAAAAAAAAATTAGCCAGGCGTGGTGGCATACACCTGTAGTCCCAGCGACTCAGGCTGAGGCAGGAGTATGACTTGAGCCAGGGAGGAGGAGCTTGCAGTGGGCTGTAATTGTGCCACTGTGCTCCGGCTGGGGCAACAGAGCCAGACCCTGTCTCCAAAAAAAAGTCTTGCCACTTTTTAATATGTAAGTTTGACATGTGACTTTCTTAGTAGGGAGAGCATGCAGAGTGACAGTCTAGTTGGATGTAGGAGCTGATGTATCTGCATGGGGAAACTGAGGCTGGGAGAGTGCTAATGGCAGGAGACATTCTCACCCATGGGTAACTGAACCAGGCGTTGTCCGGGGTGCTTCATGCACAATAAGTCACTTATCCTCACAGCAACTCATCCAGGGTTGATGAGGGCTTTTTTGTTGTTGTTTTGTATTGTTTTTGAATCTCGTTCTGTCGCCCAGGCTGGAGTGCAGTGGTGCGATCTCTGTTCACTGCAACCGCCGCCTCCTGGGTTCAAGCGATTCTCCTGCCTCAGCCTCCCGAGTAGCTGAGATTACAGGCACTCGCTATCACGCCTGGCTAATTTTGATATTTTTAGTAGAGACGAGGTTTCACCACGTTGGCCAGGCTGGTCTTGAACTCCTGACCCCAGATGATCTGCCAGCCTCCCAAAGTGCTGGGATTACAGGCGTGAGCCACCGCGCCTACAGAATCAATGAGCTTTTTAGAGACAGAACAAGACCCTGTCTCTAAAGAGAGAGAGAGAGAGAGAGAGAGAGAGAGAGAGGGGAGGGTCTCATAAAGTTATTTACCAGCCCCTTGAACAGATGAGGAAACTGAGGCACAAGTGCTTCAGTGACATGAGCACGGCTGCTCATCCAGTTAGTGGAACGTCACCAGCCTGGGCTGTGAACGACTCCATTGCCCCACAGGAGAGAAGGGGGCAGAGCGTGGGCAGGGCAGGCTCCTGCAGTGGCCGGGCAGCGTCGGGCTGCCCCTTCCCCTCTAGCACCTTGACTCCCTGCGTGCAGACCTGCTGGAGAAGTCTCGCGCCATCCGCCAGGCCAAGGACGAGTGCAGCTTCCACATCTTCTACCAGCTGCTGGGGGGCGCTGGAGAGCAGCTCAAAGGTCAGTGCCACCCCGACCTGCCCTGCTCACCTGGGAGAGGGTGGGCACCACGTCTCTCGTGGGGGCCCCCTCTGGGGAGGAAGCAAGCGGGTGGGCGGGCACTGATGCCCATCACGCACCCCCTTCGCGGAGGCTTCCGCAGCCCCGGCCCTGGCTGCGTCGTGGCTTCCGTCGCATGGTGGGTTCTGCTGCGCTCTGGTTCCAGCTCTGTCCCGGGCCTGGCTGGCGCCCACTGTCACTGCCACACAGCCCCTGCCGCCTGCTGGCTCCTGCTCACACTCGCTTCCGAAGCTCCGCGGCTTCTCTCTCGCGCGGCTCCTCCTCACTCCCGCGGGCTTCCGCGCGGACTCCGGCTTTGCTGAGGCTCCTCCCGGTTCCTGACGGCGCTGGTTTGTGTTGCTTCTCGGCTCCTGCTGCCTGCTCCCCTCTGCTGTGGCTCCTGGGCCACAGCTCCTGCCCGGGTCCTCCTGTTCCTGCTCCCTGCTCCTCCTGCCCTCTGGCTGCCTAAGCGCCCTTGGCTCCTGTTTGCAGCGGCTGGCACTGCCCAGCGGTTCCCTCTTCTCCTGGCTCCTTCCTCCTGGGGGCTCAGGCCGCCTCCTGGCTCCTGCGGCCACCTCCTCACCCAGGTTCCCACTCACTGCAGCCTTGGAGACCGCATGTCCTGGACACAGGCCCCTGCATGCCATGATCCGTGCGGACTTGGGCCTGTCGCCCCATTGCTTCTGCCAACCGGTGGCCTCTGCCTGCTCTGGGCACTTCTAGAGACTCCAAAGTCCCTGTGGAGGGAGAAAGCAGTGGATAGGCTGGGCGGTGGCTCACGCCTGCAATCCCAGTACTTTGGGAGGCCAAGGTGGGAGGATTGTTTGAGCCCAGGAATTCGAGTCCAGCCTGGGCAGCATAGCAAGACCCCATCTCTATTAAAAAAATAATGATAATAAAAATTAGCTGGGCGTGGTGGCATGCACCTGTAGTCCCAGCTACATGGGAGGCCAAGGTGGGAGGATTGCTTGAGTCCAGGAGTTTGAGGCTGCAGTGAGGCATGACTGCATCACTGCACTCCAGCCTGGTCAACAGAGCAAGACCCTGTCTCTTAAAAAAAAAAAAAAAAAGAGAGAGAGAGAGTGGTGGTCTCATAGGCCCTAAACGCCCACTCCACCTCTTACTCTTCCCACCACACTTGTGAGTAAATGCCCCCACCCCCTTGACAGGACAGATGTGGCTTGTTTTGGGATTGCCACTGATGAATCCCGGATGTGAGTCTGACTGCATGGGCTGCCCTTGACCTTGACCCCACTTCCTGCCCCTGCAGCTGACCTCCTCCTCGAGCCCTGCTCCCACTACCGCTTCCTGACCAACGGGCCGTCATCCTCTCCCGGCCAGGAGCGGGAACTCTTCCAGGAGACACTGGAGTCGCTGCGGGTCCTGGGATTCACCCACGAGGAAATCATCTGTAAGTGAGCCCAGGGGAGGCCGGGGGTGGGCCACCTCAGAGACAGCCAGGGACCTAGCCATTCGTGCCCTGGTCTCTTTGCTCAAGTGTTTATTGAGCACCTACTGGGTGCAGGAACTTGGGCCAGAGCAGGGAATGAGACTCACAGACATCTCTGCGTGGGGGAAGCTGACAAAATGAGAGCCCCCAATCAAGTCAGTAAGGAATCACATGGCCTCTCAGAAGGCTGTGAGTGCAGCCAGGCATGGTGGCTCACACCTGTAATCCCAGCACTCGGGGAGGCCGAAGCGGGTAGATCACTTGAGATAAGGAGTTCAAGACCAGCCTGGCCAACATGGTGAAACCCCGTTTCTACTAAAAATACTAAAAAAAAAAAAAAAAAAAAAAATTAGATGGGTGTGGTGGCGCACGCCTGTAATCCCAGCTACGCAGGAGGCTGAGGCATGAGAATTGCTTGAACCCGGGAGGTGAAGGTTGCAGCGAGCCAAGATTGCACCACAGCACTGCAGCCTGGGTAACAGAGCGAGACTGTCTCAAAAAAAAAATATATCATGAGTGTCATGGAGAAAAATAAAGTAGGGGACAGGGGAGGGAGGAGCGCAGCTTTAAGCAGCGGCTCAGGGGAGGATGGACTGAGATGGGGATGTTTGAGCAAAGGCCTGAGGAAGTGAGGGAGTGAGCACTGGAGATGTGGAGGGAGAGCTTTCCTGGCAGAGGGAAAAGCCTGTGCAAAGGCCCTGAGGCAGGGAAGGTGTGGCCTGTCTGAGAGATTGACCCTTGCGGTGGCGGAGCTGCAGAGGAGCCGGGAGCCTCAAACACCAGCCTAGGAGATTGAGACTTTGTCCTGGGGTGCTGGGGAGTTGTGGGAGGGCAGGGGGCAGGGCCTGGACAAAGTCAGCTCTGGGAGCAAGAAGACCCCTCGGGGGCCATGTGAGGGGCGCGCTGGAGAGGGTGAGGCTGAGCGTCCATGGAAGGCTCATGACGCTGGCCCGGGGCCGCTCAGGTTGGCCCATGCTGCGTAGCTCTGGTTAGTTGATGTTAAATGCTCAGCTCTTCACCTCTAGGTTGGGGTGCTATGCTCTGCCCCGCCTTTTTTTTCTTTTGAGACGGAGTCTCGCTCTGTCGCCCAGGCTGGAGTGCAGTGGCGCGATCTCAGCTCACTGCAACCTCCGCCTCCTCGGTTGAAGCGATTCTCCTGCCTCAGCCTCCCAAGTAGCTGGGACTATAGGCACGCGCCACCACGCCCAGCTAATGTTTGTATTCTTAGTAGAGACGGCGTTTCACCATGTTGGCCATGCTGGTCTCGAACTCCTGACCTCAGGTGGTTGGCCCACCTCGGCCTCTCAAAGTGCTGGGATTCCCGGCATGAGCCACTGCGCCCAGCCTGTGCCCCCACTTTTTTCACCAAACAGCATGTTTTGACAGCAGCTCTGTTCAGTGCTGCGTTACTTTGCTTAGGCTAACAAAGTGCCTGAAACAACAGACATCGATCGCCTCATGGTTCTGGAGGCTGGACGTCTGGGATGGAGGTGTTAGCAGGGGTAGATCAACCTGGGGGAATCAGCTCCAGGTTTCTTCCCTGGCTCCTGGTGGTTTTCTGGTGTTCCCTGGCTCATAGTCACATCACCCGGTCTCCGCTTTTGTGTTCACATGGCGGCTCCCTGTGTGTGCATCTGTGTCCCAAATCCCCACTCCTCCCACCCTTTCTTTTTTTTTTGAGACAGAGTCTTGCTCTGTCACCCAGGCTGGAGCGCAGTGGCACGATTTCAGCTCACTGCAACCTCCACCTCCCGGGTTCAATCGATTCTCCTGCCTCAGCCTCCCGAGTAGCTGGGATCACAGGCGCCCACCACCACACCCGGCTAATTTTTTTATTTTTAGTAGACATGGGGCCTCAACATGTTGGCCTGGCTGGTCTCGAACTTCTGACCTTAAGTGATCCTCCCATCTCAGCCTCCCAAAGTGCTGGGATTCCAGGTGTGAGCCACCACATCTGAGCTCTCGCCCTACTCTGGTGTGACTTTATCTTCACTTGAGGCATCTGTAATCACCCTGTTTCCAATGACATCACATTCTGAGGTCCTGGGGTTTAGATTCCCAGCATACCTTTTTAGGAGGGGGCAGTGTAGACACAATTCAACCCATAACAAGTACATAGGTGGACCTCAGTCTTTTTTTTGGCCGGGGAGGGGACAGAGTCTCCCCCTTGTTCCCCAGGCTGGAGGGCAGTGGCTGGATCTCGGCTCACTGCAACCTCCACCTCCCAGGTTCAAGTGACTCTCCTGCCTCGGTCTCCTGAGTGGCTGGGATCATAGGCATGAGCCGCTGCACCAGGCCAATTTTCTGTTTTTGGTAGAAACGGGCTTTCTCCATGTTCGTCAGGCTGTTCTCAAACTCCTGACCTCAGGTGATCTGCCCACCTTGACCTCCCAAAGTGCTGGGATTCCAGGCGTGAGCCGCCATGCCCAGCCGACTCAGTCTTTTCAGAGGCTGCGTAATGTTTCATTGTTTGGATGAACTATGATCCTTTTAACCAAGCCCTCCAAAGAAAGACCTTTAGGTGTGTCTGGGGCCAGCTGGGGCTGCCTCTGGGTCTGATTCTCCTCTGGTCTCTGGCGCTGTGGGAGGCCCCAGAAGCTGTAGTTGGCTCCAGGGTGGGATTGGAAGGGCTGGAAATGGAGCGTAGCTTGGCTGTCTACCCAGGCTGCAAACAGCCACGCCTTTCGGGGCCTATTGACACAGGGTCTCGGCCCCCACCACCCCCACCCCGCCGGATTTCCCAACCGTGGTTGCATAATTCTGCAGCCTGCATGACTCTGCATCTGGGCAGCTGGCAAACACATTCAGAATGTGGCTGCACCCAGGACCTGGGCCTCCCGGCCTGTCCCCATAGGTCCAGGCTGGCCTCTTGACACCATGAGCTCATATGACCCTCCTGGAAGCTGCCCTGCTGCGTGGCGGGCACAAGCAGCAGCTCTGATTTTTGTAATTCAGAAATAAAAACTCTGCAGCCCTATGCATGTAGTGACATAGCCTGAATATGGCTAAAGGTTGTTCTGAGAACACCGAGCCTCCCCCGCTTCCCTGGCCCATGTTTCCCACTGTTAAGCTACTTGTGTCTCCTTCTAGAAACACTTTAGGAACATAAGAAAAGACGCACATTACTTTCCTATAAGAGGAGGCATGTAACATCCCCAGGGCTGATGTTCAGCTGTCAATATCACTGTGGTCATAAAAAATGTGAATCAATTTCTCCATTGGTTCAAAAGTTCTGGCTGGGCGCAGCGGCTTACACCTATAATCCTAGCACTTTAGGAGGCCTATGCGGGCAGATCTTCTGAGATCAGGAGTTCGAGACCACTCTGGCCAAAAAGGTGAAGCCCTGTCTCTGCTAAAAATACGAAAATTAGCTAGGCATGGTGGCATGTGCCTGTAGTTCCAGCTACTCGGGAGGCTGAGGCTGAAGAATCGCTTGAACCTGGGAGGCAAGAGGTTGAGGTGAGCCGAGATCATGCCATTGCACTCCAGCCTGAGCAACAGAGTGAAACTCTGTCTCAAAAAAAAAGAAAAAGAAAAAGTTCCCGGATGTTGGTTTATCGGTTGCTCCAGCCAGCCCCCCAGCTCCCTGCTCTCCCACTGGGACCCCCCTGGAGCCTGGCTCAGCACTCTGGCCCAGTTTAGTCTGGGCCAGGCAATGCTAGTGTTAAACACTCAGCTCGGCCGGGCACGGTGCTCACACCTGTAATCCCAGCACTTTGAGTGGCTGAGGTAGACGGATCACCTGAGGTCAGGAGTTCGAGACCAGCCTGACCAACATGGAGAAACCCCGTCTCTACTAAAAATACAAAATTAGCTGGGCATGGTGGTGCAAGCCTGTAATCCCAGCTCCTCGGGAGGCCGAGATAGGAGAATCACTTGAACCCAGAAGGCAGAGGTTGTGGTGAGCTGAGATCTCACCACTGTATTCCAGCCTGGGCAACAAGAGTGAAACCCCACCTCAAAAAAAAAAAAAAAAAAAAAAAAATACTCAGCTCCTCATTGGCTCATTCCTGTAATCCCAACACTTTGGGAGGTTGAGGTGGGAGAATCACTTGAGGCCAGGAGTTTGAGACCAGCCTGGGCAATATGGTGAGACCCTGTCTCTACTAAAAATTAAAAAACAAAAAAAATGAACCAGGTGTGGTGGTGCACACCTGTAGTTCAGCTACGTGGGAGGCTGAGGTGGGAGGATTGCTTACATCCAGGAGTAAGAGGCTACAGTGAGCTATGATTGCACCGCTGTACTCAAGGCTGGATGACAGAATGAGACCCCATTTCAAAAAAGCCAAGAACAAACAAATTATTCAGCTCATCACTCCCATGGAAGGGTGCCCTGGACCCCCTCCCCACTGCCCTGTCCCACTGACTGGTACATTTCGGCCCTAGTTCTGGTTCATAATGTATAGATGGAACTCAGTCCTTTTTGCAGCTGCATAAGGCTTTGTTGTTTAAATAATAGACCCTTAGGTTGTTTCCATTCCATTACCATTGGAACAATTTAAAAAAAAAATGCTAAGCCAGCGTGGTGGCTCAGCCTGTAATCCCAGCACTTTCAGAAGCCAAAGCAGCCAGCTGCTTGAGCTCAGGAGTTTGAGACCAGCCTGGGCAACATGATGAAACCCCATCTCTACAAAAAACACAAAAAATTAGCTGGGTGCCAGGCACAGTGGCTCACGTCTGTAATCCCAGCACTTTGGGAGGCCAAGGCGGGCAGATGACGAGGTCAAGAGATCAAGACCATCCTGGCCAACATGGCGAAACCTTGTCTCTACTAAAAATACAAAAAGTAGCTGGGCGTGGTGGTGCACCTGTAGTCCCAGCTACTCAGGAGGCTGAGGCCGGAGAATTGCTTGAACTTGGGAGGCGGAGCTTGTGGTGAGCCAAGATCACGACACTGCACTCCAGCCTAGGTGACAAAGTGAGACCCTGGGTCAAAAAGAAAGAAAAAAGCTGCTGCGAATGTCCCTGTAAGTAGGTTCTTGTGCTCATGTGGGAACAGACCTGTAGGTGCAGTTCTCAGAAATGAAATGCTCATGGCTGGGTGCGGTGGCTCAGGCCTGTAATCCCAGCACTTTGGGAGGCTGAGGCGGGTGGATCACGAGTTCAGGAGTTTGAGACCAGCCTGGCCAATATGACGAAACCCGTCTCTACTAAGAATACACAAATTAGCCAGGCATGCTGGTGCGCGCCTGTAATCCCAGCTACTTGGGAGACTGAGACAGAAGAATCGCTTGAACCCAGAGGTGGAGGTTGCAGTGAGATCACACCACTGCACTTCAGCCTGGGTGACAGAGTGAGATTCTGTCTCAAAAAAAAAAAGAAAGAAATGAAATGAAATGCCAGGTCTAAGGAGATTTGCGATTCTTGTTTGTATTCAGCATAAAAAATAAACCAAACAGCTTTGAGATACAATTCACATGTCACACAATTCACCTATTTAAACTGTGCGATTCAATAGCATTTTGTACTTTCACAGAGTGGTGTATCTAACATCACGATCACTTTTAGAACATTTTCACATGACCTCTGTCCTTGCGTCCCCAGCCATGCTGCGGATGGTCTCAGCGGTTCTCCAGTTCGGCAACATTGTCCTGAAGAGAGAACGGAACACCGATCAGGCCACCATGCCCGACAACACAGGTGCTGCCCAGCCTGCCCATCCGTGACCCCCCGCCCCCGCCCAGGTGGCGCCCAGCCCTCCTGCACCCTTGTCCCATGTCGAGAGCGTCTCCCTTCCAGCCACACCTGTCTCCCACCCAGGATCACTAATTTCCTGCTCTTTGCTGAGTCTCTGGCAAAATAACATCAACCACTCTTTTCCTGATTCTAACAGTGTGAGCTCTGCTGAAAGTGAACCACACCAGCATGACAGAGGGGAGTGGCAGGAGCCCACCTTCCCTACACCCCCCTACCCTCCCCGCACCCCCTTACCCTCCCCGCATCCCCCACCCTCCCCGCACCCCCCTACCCTCCCCGTACCCCTCCACCTTCCCCACACCCCCCCACCCTCCCCCCACACCCCCCACCCTCCCCATACTCCCCTACCCTCCCCGCACGGCCCACCCTCCCCACACCCCCCCACACCCCCCGCACCGCCCCACACT
>CAUYQU010086444.1:0-16956 GCA_963574635.1 Cheracebus regulus
AGACTTGCGTATGTTGAATCAGCCTTATATCTCCACCATCTCAGCCCAAAATCTCCTTACACTGATGAGCAACTTCAACAAAGTCTCAGGATACAAAATCAATGTGCAGAAATCACAAGCATTCCTACACACCAATAACACCCTTAAAGATAGACAAATCAAGAACAACCTGCAATTCACAATTGCTACAAAGAGAATACAATACCTAGGAATACAGGTAACAAGGAACGTAAAGGACCTCTTCATGGAATATTTCTTTTTAATAAAAATCAGAATATACTGTCTATATTGTTCTAGTCATTCCATTTACTCACTCAATTTTTAATAAACATCTATCCAATCCATAAATCTATAATTTGGTTAAAGCTATAACTAACATAGCCCATCTGAAATAGTATGATAGGTAAACAAATACTGTCTAGCAACCAAACAGTAATTCCACAGTTATCTCAAGGCCTTTACTTCACTTATCATACACTGTGAAGAGTGTTCACTATTCACAGGGTAATTCTTAATACCGTCTTTCTGAACCAATCTGGCTGGCAGAACTCTCTCTGAAGAGCTGGGGAGGGCAAGAAACTGGGTGGATAGATTCTTTTCAGTGGAGTAATGAGGGGAAGTACTGGGAACACTCAGACGCTAATGTATTTTGTCCTGCCATATATATGACATTTGAAATTTAAATTCTGAACACGAAAAGCAAATCTTTCTATCTTCCCATGCTCGGAGACACTGAAAGTTCTTGTGTAGCTACTGATTCACATCCAGAGTCCCTTCATGGTGATGACCATGACTTGTAAATGTTTATTCCCTTTCCTCTTCAACTTAGAAACAATTTGACCCTTTCAGGTCTTTCTTTTAAGCTTAATGTAGAGCTAATCTTCCCCACCACTGAGTCAAAATTCTTCTGAATATTCTACCCCATGTCACATGATTTGGGGACAGGAACTATTTCCCAGCCCCAGCTGAGTTCCAGCAATTGTTTTTTCTAGTCCTTCGGTGGTCCTTACCCCAGCCTTGGATAGTTTCTACACATGTATATACTAATCTGTTTTCCTCTAGAGATTCAAGGGAACCCTCTATCTGTGAAGCTCTTTCTCTCTCCCTGTGCAGAGTACTCTTGTCCTCTTCCCTGTACTCTGATTGCATTGATTCCCTGGACTCTTAGTTCTGTGTTCTGAACTCCAGAAGACTGCAGGGGTCAGGTATCATCTTCCTGAGCATCAAGCCTAGGAACTCTCTTTTCCTGATAGTAAAATCAGTTGTTTTACATGTTTAGCTAAGTATTTTAGTTGTTCTACATTGGAGGGTAAATCTTTCCCTCTTACTCCATCTTAGCCAGAAGCTAGAGTCCACCAATTGAGAACCACTGGTCTGCTAATCAAAAGTTCCAGAGCCTGAGAACCTGAGTTTCATTTCAGTTCTGCTACTTAATAGCTGTATAACCTTTGACAAGTCATTTAGCATCCTTACACAGGGTTTCCTCTTTTTTTTTTTTTTTTTTTTTTTTTTTTTTTAGTAGAGATGAGGTTTCACCATGTTGGCCAGATTGGTCTTGAACTCCTGACCTCAGGTGATCCACCCACCTCCCAAAGTGCTGGAATTACAGGCGTGAGCCACCATGCCTGGCCGCATTTTTAAAATGTGGGCAATAATAGTATTCCATAGTTTGCTTGTAATAATTAAATACATTAATACAGGGAATATGTTTAGAAAAGTCTGGCACATGTTAAGACTCAATATAAGTTGGGTAGTACTACTATTATCAAAATAGTAAAGGTTATAGCATTATAAAAAGTATTAACTAAATTAGGCCGGGCACGGTGGCTCATGTTTGTAATCCCAGAAATTTTGGGAGGCTGAGGCGAGCGGATCACCCGAGGTCAGGAGTTTGAGACCAGCTTGGCCATTATGGTGAAACCCCATCTCTACTAAAAATACAAAAATTAGCTGAGCACAGTGGCACCTGTAATTCCAGCTACTCAGCAGGCTGAGGCCAGAGGAGAATCACTTGAACCCAGGAGACAGAGGTTGCAGTGAGCTGAGATCATGCCACTGCATTCCAGCCTGAGTAACAGAGTAAGACTCCGTCTTTAAAAAAAAAAAATTAGATAAATCAGACATTTTACTCAAGAAATAGTTTTGAAACACAAACCACATGTGCTGAGACATAATTTTCTTGGCTAAAATAGCACTTACTATTTCATACAGCTTCTTTAACTCATTCACTGAGAAAATTTAAACCAAGCTATACCTCAATTACTGTCTTCTTCACAATTTACACAAGTGTATGGGTTGAATTTTATCCTCCAATAATGCATAACTTGAAGTCCTAATCTCCAGTACCTCAGAATGTGACTGTATTTGGAGATAGGATCTTTTAAAGAGGCGATTAAGCAAAAGTAAGGTCATTAGGGTGGGCCCTAATTCAACACAACTGGTGTCCTTGTAAGAAGAGAAAATTAGGACACAAACATGCACAGAGGGGAGTCCACATGAAGACACAAAGAGAAGGCAGCCATCTGCAAACCAAGGAGAGAGGCTCCAGAAGCAGTCAACCCTGCCAACACCTTGATCTTAGGCTTCTAACCTTCAAAACTGTGAGAAAAGAAACTTCTATCACTTAAGCTATGCAATCTTTTGTTGTTGTTGTTGTTGAGACAGAGTCTAGCTCTGTCACACAGGATGGAGTTCAGTGGCTGCAACGTCTGCCTCCCAGATTCAAGCAATTCTCCTGCCTCAGTCTTCCAAGTAGCTGGGATTACAGGTGCACACACCACCATGCCTGGCTAATTTTTGTATTTTTAGTAGAGACAGGGTTTCACCATGTTGGCTAGGCTGATTTTGAACTCTTGACCTCAGGTGATCTACTGCCTCGGCCTCCCAAAGAGCTGGAATTACAGGCATGAGCCACAGCACCTGGCCCAACCACTCAATCCTGATGCTTTGTGATGGCAGCCCTAGCAAACTAAAACAACAAGTATCCCTAATAATTAGAACTTAATAAGGTCACAAATTATGAACTTCATGATCCACTATCCATATGTTACAGGGGAAGTTTTTGAACCTCATGGAAACTCCATTATACATAAGTATGAGAGAAAGAATAATTAGTAGTTCTGCTTGTATCATAGGATGCCGTGGGAATTCAAATATATACATGTAGGTATGTATATCACACATATACACAAAGGTACTTTAAAAACAGGAACATTATATAAAAGAGAGTGTTTTAATTAATTACAATGTGATGGTTAATAAATTAGTTTTATATAAAAATTACTTCATTACTTTCAATGTAACTATAACTTACTTTGCCATTTCAAATCACATTCCTATGAATAGGACTGAAATGAATATGCTAGATCTCCATTAGGAAGATTAAATATCATTTTGTATACAGTTAGTAATTTTCACAGGGCAAATTAATGAAACAAAATTAATGTTAATTAGATTTTAAACAGAGTTGAAAGTATTCTATAATTCACAGCTTTATCCTACACAATAATCATCATTTTTCTTTAGCACTTAGCCAAAGAATTGACTCCTTAATTACCAAAATATATCATACATGAAGAATAAAATCTTTCCTGCAGCTCACTGTTTCTTGGAGTATCTTCGAAAGCCACTTGTGTTCATTTGTTGGTAAAGAAACAAAAACATCATTCCATTAAGTTCCAAGCAGTAAGAAAGGCCTTTGATGGCTGATAAATATATGAAAAGGAGAGTGTAAAGGAAATGCCATCAGCATGACCTATTAAGTAGAGGAACATTTCAAAAGAACCAACTATGGGCCAGGCACAGTGGCTCACGCCTGTAATATCAGGACTTCGGGAGGCCGAGGTGGGTGGATCACTTGAGGCCAGGTATTGGAGACTAGCCTGGCCACAATAGTGAAACCCCATCACTACTAAAAATACAAAAACTTAGCCAGGCATGGTGGCGAGCACCTGTAATCCCACGGCTCAGGAGGCTGATGCATGAGAATCACTGGGAGGTGGAGGTTTCAGTGAGCTGAGATCTTGCCACTGCACTCCAACCTGGGCAATAGAGTGCGACTCTGTCTCAAAAATAAATACATAAGAAATTAAAAATTTTTAAAAAATTTTTAAAAAGATGACAGCTTTTCTACTACACAAATGTGACTGGGTTCATTGATATTCAGAGAATTTGATGTTTTAAAGATATAAAGGAGAGAAACAGCCACTTAAAAATATTCTCTTACATACAAATAAATAGGCCAAAGGCTTCAAAGCAGGTCAAAGAGAGACATTCCATCATAGCCTTTAAGCTCACAAAGATTTTGTAGATGAGGCAAAACTTCAGAAACTACCTGAGTGAAGAAGTGAAAAAGATGAGAACAAGACAGGTGTCATAGATCCTTGCTCCTGGAGCTTTCCCTAGTGAAGAGAAACAGACCATAAGCAGGTTAGCAAGTAGATAATTTCAGGTTAGGAAAGAGTCATGAATAAAATTAAACAGGCTAATGGACTGGGGTAGGAGTAGGGCACTATATTAGTTTGGGTCACCAAAGAAGTTCTCTTTAAGGAGGATGTATTAGTCCATTTTCACAGCGCTGTAAAGATACTACCTGAGACTGGGTAATTTAGAAAGGAAGAGGTTTAATTGACTCATGTTCTGCGTGGCTGGGGAAGCCTCAGGAAACTTACAGTTATGGCAGAAGGTGGAGAGGAAGCAAGCGCCTTCTTCACAAGGAGGCAGCAGAGAAGAGTGAAGAAGGAACATCCAAACACTTATAAAACCATCAGATCTCATGACAATTCACTCACTATCACAAGAACAGCATGGGGGAAATCACCCCCCGTTAGCAAATCACATCCCTCCCTTGACACATGGGGATTACAGGTTCCTCCCTGGACATGTGGGGATTAAAATTTGAGATGAGATTTTCATGGGAACACAGAGCCAAACCATATCAGAGGGCACAATGATCTGACTTCTGAATATTAAAGGAGGCGGCCTTGCCAAGATTTAAAGAAAGAGTCTTCCAGGCAGAAGACACAACAAATGTAAAAGCCGTGAGACAGAAATGAGTGTGGGATTTTGAGGAGCACGAAGAAGGCTGGTGTGGCTAGAACTTGGTGAATGTCAGGAAGATAAGTTCAGAGAGGTGGGCAGGAACCAGATGGTACAGGTAGGTCCTATCCATCAGTTTAAGACCATCTGTCCTATTACCTACCCCTGCCCCATTCTCCGCAACCTCTGCAGAGTGATTTGTCTGTGCCATCCATCTGTCACTTCCTACACACTGTCTTCTATTATTATCTTTTTACATATAAATATTCTATTTTCCCAGCCACATTTCCTAACAGCAAGACTGGATGTTCTTATCTATAGATCTCACAGTACTTTGTTTATAAGTGTTTTCTTAAGTTTTGTGTGTGTGTTGTGCGTGTATGTGAATATACAACATGTAACCAGTGAAGATGAGTATTTGAGTTTAAGCTTTGGAATCAGACTGCCAAGAATCTAATATTGGCTTCTACTACCTACTAGCTATATGACTTCAGCAAGTTAACTTCCCAGTGACTTGGTTTCCTCATCAGTAAATGGGAGAACTAATTGTACCTGCTTCATAAGCTAGTTGTGAACATTAAATAGGTTGCCAGAATGTGTAGCACTTAAAACAGTGCCTAAGCACAAAACTGTTAGTTACTATTATTATTAGATTTTTAATTGATGTTCAGATGGTCTGCAAGACAGTAAAAATTAAACATTACATGGCTATATTTATCTTCAGA
This sequence comes from Cheracebus regulus, assembly GCA_963574635.1. Lineage (NCBI taxonomy): Eukaryota > Metazoa > Chordata > Mammalia > Primates > Pitheciidae > Cheracebus > Cheracebus regulus. Next base: position 5,763 of record CAUYQU010086444.1, read on the forward strand.
GATTCAGTGAAAGTACTCGATTTATACTAACACAGATTGCATACTAATAATTTAATATTTAAATATTTTACTATTAAGCAATACATAGAACATCCCTAATTCATGGGAAAAAAGAGTCATTACATATCTGAAATGAAACCTAACAAGATAGAAGTCCCCTTCTCTGTACCCTATATGCAAACAGCACATCTAAAGGACATATTCTAGCATTTTAAATGTATAGAAAATATGGCTCTAGTTATCTTCATGGTATCTCCATTTAGTTTTCAACTAATACTATATTAATTAAAGTTTTGTTACAGTTTTGCCTTTCAGTGTAATGCCTTCCATAATTTTGATCACAGTTTACGTGTCAGTGTTCATCCGGAGTCTAAGCTAGCATCCTTGGCATCGGTATTTACTCCTCTCTCTTCCTAAGGTCCCTCAATGATCCTGTCACCAGTCTCATTGACTCACTTTCAGAAAAGCCTTTTTAATTTCTCCTCTATAACTTATTCAAATATCTCGGTTCAGGTACAGATCTGGATACCTCGCCTGCTGCCACTAGGACAAGCCAACTAGACACCATAATCTCAATTAGGGCATGCCATGCACATAGTGCAAGCAGGTGCACATCATAGTCCCAAACCCAGTATGTCACATTTGCAGCAGCTCAGCTCAGCCACCCTAGTGCTTACCTAACAGAAAAGCAACGTATCACCAAACAGTAGGTAACTCAGGTCTTTGCTGTTTTAATTTGGAGTAAACAGTTCATGTCTTTAGCTTTGAAAGAGCTACCCTATTTTTTTTCTTTCTCATGCCTCATTCCTCCAGAGCCCAGACTTTGTACTGGATCAGATTCACTTCTTGGAAATAATATTTTCCCATTCAGCACTTTATCTTCAGTTTTTTACTATTTTTATTTTCTCTTTACCATTCTGGCTCTTGCTGCTGTGCTTATCTCCAGCATCTCTTTTCTCCAGCCCATAGTATACCCTAATGCCGGTTTATTTTTCTCTTCTGCTCTTAGAAAAAAAAGTATTGACTCTTGAATTTTCCATCAGCCGTATTTATTTATTTATTTATTTATGGAAAGGAGATAAAACCCAGTGTGAATTTGTCTAAGTTAAAAATTAATTGTTGTGAAAAAGTCAATACTGTTTCTGTACCCAAACAGCAAGCTATCTGATGAGGAAATTAGGAAAATAATCCTAATTACAATAGCTACAAAAAATACATAGAAATAAATTTAAACAAGGAGTGAAAGATTTCTGCACCAAAACCTATAAAACACTGATGAAAGAAATTGAAGAAGACACAAATAGAGATCTCATGCACATGGATTGGAAGAATTAATATTGTTAAAATGTCCACAGTCTCCAAAGCAATCTATAGACTCAATGCAATCGCTACCAAAATACCAATGACTTACTTTCTTTCTTCTTTCTTTCTTTCCTCCTCCCTCCCTCCTTTTCTTTTCTTTTCTTTCTTTCTTTCTTCTTTCTTTTGAGATGGGGTTTTCTCCTTCCTTCCTTCCTTCTTTCTTCCAAGATGGGGTCTTGTTTTGTCACCTAGGCTGGAATACAGTGGCACAATCGTAGTTCACTGCTGTCTTGAACTCCTGGGCTCAAGAATCCTCCTTCCTCAGCCTCTGACCAGTCTGGATACAGCTGCATGCCACTGCACCAAGCTAATTTTTCAAAATTCTGGGTTCAAATGATCCTCCCACCTCGGCCTCCCAAAGTGCTGAGACTACAGGAGTGAGCCACCCTGCCTGGCTCGTTCTTCACAGAAATAGAAAAACAATCCTAAAATTGATATGAAACCACAAAAAGTTTGGAATAGACAAAGCAATCAAGAGCAAAACAAACAAATCTGTAGCCATCATACTACCTGACTTCAAAATATACTACAAAGTGACAATAATCAAAACAGCCTGGTACTGCCATAAAAATAGACAGGTCAACCAGTGAAACAAAATAAAGTCCCCAGAAATAAATTAACACATTTACAGCCAGCTGATTTTTGACAAAAATACCAAGAAGGGACACTGGGGAAACAACAGTCTCTTCAATAAATGGTGTTGGGAAAACTGGATATCCAAATGCAGAAGAACGAAATTGGATCCTTACCTCACACCATATATAAAAATCAACTCAAAATGGATGAAAGGCACAAAGGTTAGACCTGAAACTATGAAACTTCTAGAAGAAAACATAAGAGAAAGCTTCATGACATTGGTCTAGACAATGACTTTTTTAACATGACCCCTAAGGCACAGGCAACAAAAGCAAGATAGATAACTGGGATTACATCAAACTAAGAAGCAGCTGCACAGCAAAGGAAAAAATCAACAGAGTGAAAAGACAACCTACAGAATGGGAGAAAATATGTGCAAACAATATATCTGATAAGGAGTTAATATCTATAGCATATAAGGAACTCAGTCAACTCAATAGCAAAACAAAAATGAACAAAAACATACCAAAACCCCAATTTAAAAATAGGCAAAGGATCTGAATTGATATTTCTCCAAAGAACACATACAAGTGACCAAGAAGTATATGAAAAGTTGATCAGCATCACTAACTATCAAAGAAATTCAAATCAAAATCATAAGGAGATATCACTTCATACCTGTTAGAATGGCTATTATCAGAAAAACAAAAGATAGGAAGTGTTAGTGATGATATCGGGAAAAGAGAACCCTTGTACACTATTGGAGGGAATGTAAATTAATACCAGCCATTATGGAAAATAGTATGGAGTTTTCTCAAAAAATTTAAAAATGTAAGTACCATATGATCTAACAATCCCACTACTGAAATGATCTCCAAAGAAAATAAAATCAGCATCTTAAAGAGATACCTGTCTACACTTTGGTGTTCATTGCAGCAGTATTCACAATCACCAAGATATGGAATCAACCTAAGTGTTCATCATGGATGAATGGATAAGAAAATGTCACATACACACAATGGAGTACTATTGGTCCATAAAAAAGAAGGGATATCCTGTCATTTGCAACAACATGGATGAACCTGGAGGAAATTATGTTAAGTGAACTAAGGAAGGCATGGAAAGACAAATACTGTGGCACAATCATAGCTCACTGAAGCCTTAACCTCCCAAGCTCAAGCAATCCTCCCACCTCAGCCTCCCAGGTAGCTGTGACTATAGGCTCACACCACCATGCCCAGCTCATTTTTTAACTTTTTGCAGTGTTAGGGTCTCACTATGTTGCCCCAGCTGGTCTTAAACTCCTGGGCTCAAGCAATCCTCCTGACTCAGCCTCCTAAAGTGCTGGGATGACAGGCATGAGCCACCATGTCCAGCCACAGAAAACCCTTTCAAATATAAGGGAATCGGTTAAAAAAACATCTGGACTTTAAGAATGCTGTCAGTGAGGACTAAGAAAGAAGTGATAAACATATTACTCAAAGCGGAGAAAGAGAGAGTCTTGTTATGTAGTGGCCAAATAGTTAGCAAAGTTGCATCTTGCAGTTATGTGGAAAGCAGCATTTATAAACAATGAACTTTAATATATAGCTAAGGAGATTTCCAAGAAAAGTGTTAAAGCCACAGCCTGATTTCTTCTTGATGCTTATAGTAAATTGTGAGAGGAGAGAGATAAATTGAGGGAAGAACTTTTAAACAAAAAGAAACCAGAGTAGATGGTTTTGAAAATTCAGTCTCTCCAGATGGCAAAAGAATGCTGAAAGTCATAAATGGCTGCTAAACCAGTGGCATGAAGTCTGAGTGTATACTGTACAACTGTTTGTTGAAAACTCATAAATATCAAAAGGCCAAAGTATTTTACCACACAAATTACCCTTCCAGGAGATTAAGGGTGTTTCTCATAGATCTTCTTAGTTAAACCAAAGGATCTTTGGGCCTAAGGATTCTGTCCCTCAACCATTTCAGTAGAAGCCAAAAATAGAGACAGGATTATCTCACAAAGACTTGTGGGTATGTCTTCTGTATGATGCAGTGAATCACTGTGACATCCACAGGAGATCCAGAAAGTTCTTGAGAAAATTATATCAGCAGGAATACTACTAGCTGGACCAAAAGGGACAGAGAGAGTATAAAATGAAAGGAGACTCTTACATCTGCTCAAATTTTACTACAAGAAAGGGAGAAAAAACTATTCATCTACTCTTTATGAAAAAAAAAAAAGTTGACTCAGAGGGTGAAACCAAAAGCAAAAAGTGAGGAGCTGAGAGCTAAGGGGAATTATTCCCAGGTCTTGAAACTTAGTGGAGTTTTCCCAGCTGGTTTTGCTCCACTGGATTTCAACACTGCTTTGGATTGCTGACTCCTTTTTATATTCCATCTTGTTTTGATTATTCAGATGATGTATTGAGATTTTAGACTTTGAAGTGTTACCTGTGTGCACCAGGAACTTATACGAGAATTTTCATGGTAGTATAAAACCTAAATTTCAAAGTTCATCAACAGTAAAATAGATAAATTATGTATATATTCATACAATAGAATTTCATACAGTGATGAAAATAAATTAGGTTAATACAAACTGTGGTTACAATGATATGAATTAACCTCAGGAACATCATGTGATGTGAAAAAATAAAAAAGGATATATGCAAATGATTCCATTTTTATTAGGCTTATGCATTCAAGAATATGCCAACCCTAACAATATATTTAAAGTGACAAGCAAATGTGTTAAAAATTTTAACAAAAGCCAAAGGGTGATAAAAGCAAAATTCAAGAGAGTAGTTATTTCTAAGAGGGAGAGAAGGTAGTGGGATCAGGAGAGGTATCCAGAAGACATTAGAGATAAAAATAAAGTTTTTTTCTTACGCCAATGGTAGGCACACGGATGATCATTGTAGTTTCACTTCTCTTACTCTCGCTACTCCAAAGATAGCCTGCAGAGCAGACACATTGGCCTCACTTGGGATTTTTTTTTTTTTTAATTTAAAACCATAGAAACAGGCCCCACTCCTGACTCCTGAATCAGAATCTGCATCCTAACCAGATCTCAGGTGATTTGTTTACACATTAAAGTTTCAGAAGCTCTACTTTTAAGTCTACATATATTTTTAAAGTATTCTTCTGTTTCTAATAAGTAATAAAATTTAAAGTATTGATTCACATTTGATTTCGCATTCCACTTACATCAGTGACTAGATCTTTGAAATACACAATTTCCTTTTCTTATAATTACCCCATAGACTCTTCTATGAAATGATGACTGCAATAACGTACTCCATCTAGAGCTCAGCTTAATGTCCTTCATAAAGTACCCATTTAATTAATGGTTGATAACTGATGATTAATTGGCATTTCATGTCAGATACTTTTTCCCTTGGGAAAATCGCTTCAATATATCAGCAGACTGAAGTAGCCTCTTTTAACAAGATACAATAATATCAATCAACTTACTTACATCATATCACATTTGACATTAACTGTGCAGGAGTTTTCTTTCAGAATTATGATTAATCATTTAAGTTCTTGTGGTTTCTATAAGAATTATTTCATCTAAGGGTATCTAAAACAGATTTGGGAAATCGGCTTTGGACCATTAATAGAGTATCAAAATTTGTCCTTAACCTGCCATTAAAAACTGAACAAAAGGCTAGGCATAGTGGCTCATGCCTGTCATCCTAGCACTTTGGGAGGCCAAGGCCAGTGGGTCACCTGAAATCAGGAGTTCAAGACCAACCTGGCCAACATGGTAAAACCCCATCTCCACTAAAAATACAAAAATCATCCGGGAATGAAAGTGTGCACCTGTAATCTCAGCTACTCGGGAGGCTGAGGCAGGAGAACTGCTTGAACCCAGGAGGCAGAGGTTGCAGTTAGCCAAGATCGTGCCACTACATTCCTAGCCCAGGAGTTCTAGGCTGCAGTGAGATAGCCCCTGAGTAGCTGGGATCACAGGCACATGCCACTATGCCCAGGTAATTTTTCAAATTTTTAGTAGAGAAAGAGTCTCACTATGTTCCTAGGCTGGTCTCAAACTCCTGAGCTCAAGCAGTCCTCCCTCCTCAGCCTCCCAAAGTGCTGGGATTACAGACATGAGCCACCATGCCTGGCCTAAAAAAAATTTTTTTTAACTGAACAAAATATATAATACAGCTGTTTTCAAACATAAGATTGTAGGCAGCATATGACTGTGATCTCTGAGAGGATGAAGACAAAGTGATTTCTACAGTTGCCCCAGGTTTCTTCCTGGAGGCAATTTATGGTCCATAAGCAGAGGTAGGGTAACCCCAAAAGGGCAATTTATGGTCCATAAGCAGAGGGAAGTAGATTTACTTCCTTGCTGGCTCAGAAGTCAGAGATCAGAGTTTGGAGAGGCTCAGGTGGGAAGGTACAGGGCAAAGATCTAGAAATTTGGACTTCTGATCTAGATTTTTATTGGCTTCCTGCCAAAACCAAAATTAATATTTTTTAAGGAAGTCAAAATCCAGATGACCTAGCATTTATAGTCTTCAGAGTTCTATCAACAATTACTAGACAAGATACAAGTAAATGTGACATATTATGAGGAAGATAAAAAGCATTAAATACCAATAGATTCAGAAATGACAGTTAATGGAACTAGTATACAAGGATGTTAAAATACCTATATGCCAGTATTTAAAGGAAAACATGAAATGAGAAGAGAAATTGAAGATATTTTTAAAGCCCAAATGTGATTTCTAAAGATAAAGAAATAGACTATCTGACATGAAAATGTGACTATTCAGACTAAAAGAAAAAAGTCCATGAACTTGGAGACATAGTAATAGAATCATCCAAAATGAAGTAGGTAGAAAAAAAGAATAGTGAAAAAATTAGCAGAGCCTAAGTGACCTGTGGAATAATATCAAGCAGTCTAACATATGTATATTTAGGAAAACATATGCATACATTAAAAAATGGATGGGGGAGAATATTTCAAGAAATAATGGCCACCAAATTATGTAAATGTGATGTGAATATAAACCCACAGATCCAAAAATTCAACGAACTTCAAGCAAGATGAGCGTGCACACACACATACCCACATCCACAGCTTACACATAATTACATATTAACCACAGCGTACTTAAATTGCCTAAAAAAAAATTCCTGTAAGCATCCAGAGAATAAAGACACTTCACAAAGTAAAAGAACACAAAGGAATAAAGATAAGAAATTCTGCAGCTTTCTTGTCATAAACTATGAAACCAGAGGATGATGAAACAACATCTCTAAAATTCTGAATGAAAAAGCTGCCCATATAGATCCTATATCCAGTAAGTATATCCTTCAAAAATAAAAGTGACATAAAACATTTTTAGTCAAAAAAATCTGAAATAATTCATTGCCAGCAGATCTTTACTGTAAGAAATGTTAAAGGAAGTTCTGCTAGAAAGTAAATGATGTCACATAAAAACTCAGGTCTACACAAAGAAATGTTGTCATGTAAATGTTAAATATATGGATAAATATAAAATACTTTATCTCATTTTAAAAATTTATTTCAAAGATTTAGCTATTTAAAGCAAAAATAATAACAGTGTATCATGGGTTTTTTTGTGATATATAGAAGTAAAATTTATTATCACAATAGGAAAAAATGGGGAAATAGAAGTATAACTATTGTAAGGATCACATTATACCTTAAGTGGTATATTATTTAAAGATAAAAAATAGAATATCAGACATAAAAACATGACTATATTAAGAGCGCTAGACACTATAAAAGAAAAAGGAATATAGAAATTTATTTCGAATTTCATGTGAGTACTCTAAACTCACAGATCCAAAAAATTCAACATACCTCAAGCAAGATAAGGACGCGCACACACAAACACATGCGCACACGTGTGCGCATACAGAAGTTACACGTAATCACATGTTAACCAGAGCATAATCAAATTGCTTTAAAAAAAAAAAAGCAGGCTAAGACTGGAATCTGTGGGGCAAAGATCCTCTAAAAATAAACCACAATTTCATACTTGAAGATGGGGTATCAACTAAAATTAGGTAAATAAATTTAAAAGGAGATATAACTAATAAACCAATAATGCAAATAAAATGGAATATTAAATAACTAATTCAAAAGAAGGCAGAAACTGAGGGAAGAAAACAAGAATAGATGAGATAAATAGAAAACAAGTAGCAAGATAATAGATATAAATTCAACCATATCAAAACTTCATTAAATGTAATTTAAAAGACAAAGATTAGATTTAAAAAATTAAAAAGCAATACCCAACTATATGCTGTCTATGAAAGAATCTACTTTAAATGTTAAGACATAGATAGATTAAAACAAGCTATACATTTCCTGGTATAGGAATTTACACTATAGATACTTGCTCTCTCTCCCATATTATGTAATGTAAATATTAAGTAAATATCCCAAATTCCATAGATTGATGAGCTCATCGATTACAACTTTATATTGAATATTAATGAATCCATATCATGCTTTAAATCATTATTCACCAAGTTCTTTCTTAAGCTATCAATGGCTATTGACTCTATGAGTATAAAGAATAAATTGCTATTTCAGATGTTTACATTTTATTTTAGAAATCCAGAAGTTTTAGAGTCACATGAACACTTTATTTCTATACTTTTTTCCCCTATTTTCTACTGACCCAGAATATGCATCCAGAATGATATATCACTTTTCTCAAAGCAACGTTTTTTGTTTTGTGTAAACCATTGTTGATATTAGACCTGACTTGATTAATTTGCTGATTATAGGCCAGTCCCCTTTTTATTTGATTTTTAAGTGTGAAATCAGAGTTTGATCATCACCTCTTCTAGAATTCCCATTATAATATGTGGCATTTAAACACACTGAAAGTGAAGCTTGCATTTTCATGCTTATATATGAATGGATAAATGCCTTCAGTTTTTCACAACTAAATTTAAACGTTCTGGAATCTTTGCCTTTAGAATGTGCTAATCATATACCACAAAATGGCACTGACTTCTATAGAAAATAACTCAGCCAAGGATGCTATGTTCCATCTTTGCAGTGAAATGCAAATTTCTTAAAAGATTGAACAAGGTTTTTTCATCAAATAATTTAGGTTTTACATTTGGGGCACTGAAAGCATACAAAAATATTCTCTGAACTGCTGGAATTTTCAAGTATTTAGAGCTAATAATTTTTATTCACTGTAAACCTTAGCCTTTAGAATTTTATCGTATAACAGTGAATACATACTATGAATAGCCAATGATGCTGTCTCTTTTGCTCACATTATTTATTTCCATTATATTATTGCCAGCTAAATATGCTCATATATGCTGATGCATTTTCATTGATTGAGAAGTGTCGATATTTCCCTTCAATTTCTTTGTTTGCTTACTTCCACTCTAACCTTGTTTTGACTTTGGAGCCACTGTGTACGTGACATGAAAAGAAAATACTTCAGTTAGTCTAATAGCTAATTACTTCAAGGCAAAACAAAATAAATAAATGTTTAGAAAGCTTTTAAATCTTAAACTACAAATGAGCAACTGTTTTTCAGTTAAGAACCTTTATCAATTCACGTTCTGCTATTGTTTATCAAAATGAATAAGACTTAGTATGTGCCCTTTCTTGCTTCCATTCTGATAATAAATGTTTCCCTGGGCCGTGTGTGTTTTTTATTACTGAAATTTTATGGCCCTTACACAGACCATGTTTTCCTTTCGTTATCTGAAAATGCATCTCTGGGCTCTTCTTTACATGATTTTTGTCACAGTAGCCTCTCCTCTCCCAGCACCTGCAGTTGGGTAGTTATAAACAGTCAGGATCTTGGTAATTACAAAAGGAAAAGAGCAACTAGGCAGGCTCTCCTTTAGGTCTATTTTGTACATCCTCCTCTTTGACTCAGAAACCTCTGTGTAGACAAGCGCCTTACTGTAAAAGTGAATGTCTTTCACTAGAAGGAGTAGCCCTAGATACTCTTCTTGTTGCTTTTTCTGAAATTAGAAAAAAATCAAGGAGATTCTAGTAACTGCCTTCCCAAGGTCCTCTAGCATGACTAGACTTGACTTAGCATTTCCAATCTCAGTAAATACTTCTGGGGAGGGGTGCCCATCCGAATTCCTCCATGCCCTGTCTCAGTGTCCACCCTATCTCCCCATCCCCTAGGCTGCAGCTTTAGGAATTAGTTCCTCAGCTGAAACTAAACACCAGCCAATAGTGTAATAAGATCAACATTTTATTAACACGAGATGAATCTCAGGTACTTGGAGCATATCAAATGCCTTTCCTTCTCTTGTCTTATAGACATGATTATTTTTCACTTTAAGCACATAAAAGTTGGCTTATCTATATGCTTTTTAAAAGAATTTATCCTTCATCTATTACTGTGAAAAAGCAGTTGTCAAGTACATGCTTTGGAATTGGGGTAGATTACTCAGCACATGGTTTGGTGAATGAATGAAGCTGCCCTATCATTCAGCCCATGCCTCAGTTTACAAATAGTGGGTGATCTGGCCCCTGCCTGCACTCCCTGCTCCCTCCACCCAACCACACTGGCCTTTCTGCAAGTCTACAAATCACACCCAGCTCTCTCTCACTGCAGGTGTATTTACTGTTTTCTCAGTCTGAATATTTTTTTCTCCAGGCATATGGCTGATTCCTTCACTTCATTCAGATGTCTGCTCTGAGGGCTCCTCCTCAGAGAGGCACCTGTGACCATTCTACATAAAAGAACAAAAAACAAACAAAAATGTTTTCTGTGACTTTCCCTTCATAGCCCTTTACACCACGTAATAGTATATTATATATTTGTGTCTTTGTTAACTCTTTCCCCTACTAGGAAGTAAGCTCCTGAGGGTAGAGACTTTATTCTGTACACCGTTATACCAGGGCTTGGCACATCATAGTCACTCAGAAAATATTTGGTGACTGCAAGGCAGGAAGGCAAAAAAGAAGGAACGGGGAGGGAAGAAAGGAAAGCAGGCAAGAAGGTAGGAAGGCCGGAAGGCAGAAAAGCGAGGGGTAGGGAGGAAAGGAAGGAGAAAGGAAAGAAGGAAGAAAAAAGGGAAGAAGGAGGAAAAGGAAGAAGGAAGGAAGGAGGGAGGTAGAGAAAAAAAGGAAGGGAGGGAGGGAGGAAGGGTAGGAGGGAGGATGAGAAGGAGGAAGGAAGGAAGGTGGGAGGTAGAGAAAAAAGGAAGGGAGGGAGGAAGGATGGAAGGAAAGAAGGAAAGAGGGAGAGAGGGAGGGAGGAAGGATAGGAGGGAGGATGAGAAGAAAGAA